>CAIGRQ010046619.1:0-13449 GCA_903798375.1 Fraxinus sp. D2006-0159
AATTTGATGAGGAGAGAAAGGAAAAAAGAAAGGTGTTGAATTTAAAGTATAAAAGAATGTAAAAACGTCCCTACTGGACATATTTACAAGGCTTAGTTGATGAATAAATAACCCATAGTAATTGACCTCGTGAGGAGGAGATGGCAGAGCGCCAAGTTGTGGTTAATAGGCTCTCAACCACAATTGAGCGAGCCATAGAGGCCCGCTGCTAGTGGGAGATGCAACATTCCTCAGTTGAAATTGGAGAGAGGTCATACCTCTATAAAAGGTAGCCAAAATGAAAGAACACAAATTCAAAGATCTGCCTCGAGCTAATTCATGTGATAGAGGCAGATAGCTCATAGAAGGTTTCAGGCTGAGAACGCAAAGAACATATTTACAGAGCAAGACCTGAAGAAAGGCGACACGCTCTGCATGGTTAGGCTCAGAGACAGAAGTATTATAAAGGCATTGCATGCTTGAATAGGATTCAGTAATCTTCTTGTCGAATTTTGGGACGATACCGAAATCAAGATACTAGGAAAGATAGTGTCGTCCAAAGGCGGAAGGTTCACTAAGGTTCCAACATCCCTTAGAGTAATGGACATGGGCCAAGAGGGAAAACAAAAGTATTGTACTCAGAAGACCAACAACTCAATGCGATTGAAAAAAGTACTGAGTCATAAATTGGAGGGAAAATGGTGATTTCTAATAGGTCCAAAATCTTAGTACGTTCAAAAATTGATTTGGTGGAACCATGATTCACCATACGTGAATGCCATTTACGAAAACTAGAATCAATTTTTGGTAAAGTACGAATACCTTTATCGCGAATTGGCTTCAAGGGCAAAGATATCAGGAAAGGAAGGTCTTGAGAACAGGGGAACAATTGACTCGTCGCAGTCCGTCCAACAGCCTCAGCATAATTGAACGATAGACCCAAGTAGAACTCATTAAGGTAAGCATTGGCATGTGAAAGAAAACTTGGATTCACATACGGCCTCGTAAGAAGGGCTTGGAAATCTTAGAAACTAAAGATGTCGTCAGAATAAGTTTATGAGGTCGCCATTGAATGCAGAGTACAAGTTTGTTGAAGTTCGATTGATAAATGTAGCAAGGAAGCAAGAAGATGAACTGCGAAATGGTGAGGAAGAAGCGCAAAATATAGTAACGTGATTTAGGAGCAATGAAATGACGTGTCCATTGGATTTATAAGGGTTTGTAACGTTGCATTCCTTCAGGCAACAGAAGTATGTGATGATTAGAATTCTAGAAAAATACAAAGTGAATATGGCAAGGATTAATAATTGGTATTAATTTTGCCATATTGGGGAGGGGGGATAATTGTTGACACCCTAAAATGCAGCCCAAGATTAAAGGTCCAGTGTACGAAGCCCAATGTGGAAGTCCAGGATAAAGGCCTAAATAGAACCATTGAGGAGTCTAATAGAAGCCCAAGAACAAAGAAGCATCATCGCCCAAACTTGCAAGACGCCCAGATGCTGAACGAATGAAGTGCCGTATGATCGCCCAGAGCGATAGTCCTATTATCGCTCAAACCTTCAAGTCGCCCAGAGTTGGGCAAATCTAAGGCGTTATGATCATCTAACCCAGCAGTTATGGAAGCGGTTATGAGACAAATTCGACATGCCCCACGATTCAAGGATGTGCAGGTAAAAGGCAAGAGTAATGGCAACGGTTATGAGATAACCTCTCCCCAACAAGTTGGTAATCATGAAGAAAGTGGATAGTTACAGAGTAATTGAGTAGTTTCGAGTAGTTTTATCACCCAGAAGTCAATAAGGGAATATAAAAGGAAGTGAAGAAATAGAAGAAATGGATCCCGAATAAAAAACTCTCAACAGAGAATATGTAATTTCAATTTCTTTGTTTAACTTTAAAATTCTTCTTTCAGTACTCGTGTGCTTGTGCTCCTTGGAGGCATTTTGTTTGTTTTCGATTGTAAATCTTCGCCAATAAAACACCCATTTTTGGGACTTTGTCTCAAGATATCTGTTCCTTACACAATCGTCTGATCCCTTTTTTAATTGTTAGCGACACAAAAACCACGCGAAACACTCTCAATGATAATTTTCCTTAAAATATTAACGATATTCTTTTAAAATATTGTTATGTGTGAATTTGTGCTTCTTCATGAGCAACAAAATAATATTCTTCTTGAATATTGGTACATGGCAATGCTACAATGTTATTCTGAAATATTGAATTAAATTGATACATCTTCAAGAATAATAATAATGCAAGTCTTTTGAAATATTGGTACAAAATAATAATTTACATTCAAGTAAACATATGTTTATCAATTGATATAGTCAAAATAAACTTTACCGTTTTACTATAAAATTCAAAGTAACGAGAATATTGACATTTTCTTTGAACGAAAAGAAAAGTTTGTTTACGAACTCAATTTATTAATATGCCGTGTCTTTCTTTGAACCGAAGAAAGACAATTGATTAGTATAAACTCAATTGATTAGTTTTTTTATGAACTCAATTGATTAGTAATGCAATAGTCTTTTGAAATATTGGTACAAAATAATAATTTACATTCAAGTAAACATATGTTTATCAATTGATGTAGTCAAAATAAACTTTACCTCTTTACTATACAATTCAATGTAACGAGAATATTGACATTTTCTTTGAACGAAAAGAAAATTTTGTTTATGAACTCAATTGTTAGTATGTCGTGTCTTTCTTTGAACAGAAGAGAAATTGATTTTCCTACCTCAACTTGGTTAGAGATTCATGAGTAAGAAAAATAAGGGCATGTTCTCTTTGCTGTTTTCATGCCATTTTCTATTTTCGATTTTCCAAAACAATGAAAACGCGTTCTCTTCTCTGTTTTCAAAAACGAATTTTTGAAAACAAAAAATAAAAAATTGGCTTGAAAACTTAAAATGTCTTTTTGATGTTTTGAGTGTTTCCAAGCCAAAACACGGGAAAATAGAAAACACGGAAAATAGTCCCCTCTTTCTCCAAAACTGTGCGTTAGAAGCCAGAAGAATCGCTACCTCAATCCTCGACAATCGACCACCACCCGCCACTGAGACCACCAGACCCTACTACCATTCGAACCCCCTCACCTCCATCTTCAACCTTTTGTCATCACCTGACCACAGAGTTGTCGAAAACAACCCCAATCACCACCCAAAATCACGCTACCAGTCACGATTTTTGTCATATTCCACAACCGTCGGCCACCGTTTCGATTGCAGACCACCACCACTCCACTCATCTCAATCAAGCGCATCCAGTGCCACCATGCGTCACCTACAATTTTGTCCAGAATCGAGTGAGCTTGCGAAAATTGATGATTTATTTGGTTTATACCCCTTTTCAGTTTTGTCCAGAATCAAGGTAACCCTTCTACTATCTTTCTTCTCCATTGACTCTCTGTCCATTCTCTTAGGTATGTGTGTATTCAAGGAATCTATTTACTCGTTTGTAGATTAATAATTGATCAATTGAAGTTTTGAATGATTTATATTTATTTGATATGCATCTAATCATAGAGAGGCAGATTGTGAGAGTGATTGAGTAATTGGCAGGTGCATGTTTGCATGTTTGGAAGAAGGTCCATTTTTCGGATTCAGTAAAAATCTGGTCATCAATTGCTTCAACATGGTTGATATATGTTTCTAAACTGCTTTTTTGTGCGGGTTTGGTAGGAGTTTGTTTTGTAAATGGAAGAAGGTTGGCAGGGTGCGGATTTGGAAAAAGGTGTTTTGTAAATGGAGCTTGATATTCTAGTGCCAATTTAAGTTTAGAACAGTGGTGATATTGTGCTAGAGTTGCTTGCTAGAATATATATGTAGGTTGCCTGTCTATATGTTCTATCAGCCATTGGAAGAGTGGTTTCGGGCGACTGTTGCATATGTAGGTGAGTCTTATATGCCTTCTTAGTTTTTTGTTCTTGTTGCTCAAGATAATCACTTGTTAGTTTCTGGACTTCTTATAAAAATTTACAATGTAACTCTAGTGTTGTGTTGCTTGATATGGCCTCTTTTCCCATAGCTACTAATACTATGACTTTCGAAGAACCATTTTTGATATGGCCTCTTTTTTTTGTTAGTTTAAACTACTTCGTTTAAGTATAATTTCTTATATTTTTTCATTGTTCTCCCCTTCTCTGGATTTGGGAAAAACATAATAAAGCTTCCTAATGTCTTCATTAATGAATTTTATGAAAAAAATCTCTTCGTGTCATTTCACATGGCATGTTCTTGGTAGTTTCACAAGTTTGTTCATATGCAGAAGCAGCAAGATCCTTCAATTGCACAAGGGGGAATTAAAACCCCAGAGGATGAACTCACTTATAGTGTTTGCTTGGAGCAAGTTAATTTTGGAGAACTCATTCGGAGCTTGCCTTGTTTGCATCAGGTTTGTCATTGGCACTGTTGAGAATTGTTTACAAACTATATTTGGCTATGACGTCTAGAAAAGCCCGTTGAACATATTTGTGTTTTCATCAATTTTTCTAACTCAATTGGCTTGAACTTTGTGGTGTTAAGAACTATATAGGAAAGAGAAGAAACAAATAAATGGAATTTTATGTGTTTTATTGATAATCAAAGTCTTATATTTATAGAGAATAATCAGAACTACATGAGATACAATAATCATAATAACTATAGAGATACAATGATATTCATTAAGTAATTAATATATAATTTACAACAAATTAAATTATTAAGGTACAAATAGAGGGTGTGAGCCAAATTCAGTATCTAGGGTTTATGGTTTATTCAATCTTTAAAATATAGAGTATCTTACATTTAAAAGATTTATTGAAGATGCTCTAAGAAAATTAGTAATGCAATTGGAATTGGTTGGGTCACGTATAGCAATGCTTTCATAATAAATTAGTAGATATCATCACTAATTTAGGCGGTAGTGGACCTAATTTATTCCAATCAATAAGTTTCTATTTTATCAAGTAATGAATCAACGATCTCACTTTTATCTGAACTGTGATGATTGTGGGCCTAATTTTCTTATAAATTAACATTGCTCACACCGTTATCGAGTGTTCAAATTTCAACTTCAACCCTTGACTTTTTAGTGTCATAAGAAGTGAGTTAAACAAGTTAGAGAAAATCCATCTTAGCAAAATTTGTTTGTCCAATCACTACAACAAAAAAGGTCTACGACAACGGTAAAAAAACGTTGTGAAAACCCTTTCGCAACGTTCGTGCCTGTGTTGCAAAGTTTGATGTTGTCGTAGAGGGGTCGACTTTTGGCAACGTGCATTGCGCGTTGCAAAATAGACTTTTGGCAACGTGCATTACGGTTTGCAAAAGAGCCTTTTTTTGTTGTAGTGAATAAAAGTAACATTCAATCAATGAACGTTGCCTTTTAAGTGTTATCAAAGCCCATTTTTGTTGTAGTCAATAATAGTAAAAACATTAGAACTTTTCAAGATAGACCCGTTAAAAAGCCTAGATGAATACCCCAAACCTCACAAATTAAGATTGTCCAGAGTAAGAAATTGCTACAGAAATTAGATTTTGTTAAGGAGTTGCTATCACAAATGGAGAAGATCGTAAATTAATTGCTCAATTAGTCCACATAATTCAACATTTCCAATAATTTGCGTGTCTAATGGCATTTTCAAAACATAACTTTGGGCTACTAGAAAGTTGGTCATAGCAGTAAGTTAAAATATTATTGCAACGAAATTATATAAATATTCGTTTTGACTTCCTTATCTAATGCTGTTCAAACGCTGCACATTATATGGACGGTTAGAACTTCGTACTCCATTTCGTATTGGAATATGGCGGAAACTAAATGCCAGTATACTTAGGGTTAACGAAGAAAAATAATATATCGAGTAGTTCGAATAAGAAATCATTACAAGACGAGTGTTAAGTCCGATTGACTTAGGTAAGGAAGAAGAGGATTTTTTTTTCTTTTCGAGATAGAATACAAGAATCTTTTTGAAATTGCAAAAGTCTACTGTGAGATTGGAACAACTAAAGGCTCAACAATCTTAACAGACCGTGCCGTTTGGGCTTAACTTTTTCTAATCTAACACATGCTACTGAGTTTAGGATTCAAATACTGAATCAATTAATTTATGTCCTTTTCACTTCTTCATTGACCTCACTTCACACACATACATCTATATGTATTTAATGGATATCTGCTGCAGCAAGATTCAACATTAAGTCATTAAGAGGGCTAGTGACATTTTTTTATTGAAATATTTCGCTGTCAAGTTATTGCCAGGGGCGGGCGGTTGCCCTAGGGCCCTGAGTGACGGCCCCATAATATTAATATTTTCAATATATGTGAGTACAAAATGAATATGGAAGGACTCGTACAAAGTAGGGCGAAGACCCCAAAAATCTCATGGAGTCAAGCTCACCAGGGCAAGCCCTGTTTATCGCGTGACCATATTTATCACTCCTGAAAAGTAAAATATACTAATATAATATTGTAATCAAACATTTAGATCCAACTACACATAAAGGTGTATAACGGGGAATAACAATCAATAAAAAGCAACAAGTCACTAATTATTGTTTTCTAAATTATTAAGTTTAATGTCAAATTAAATCCCACGTGTATAGATTAAAATCAATAAAAGTAAATGACACCAAATTTGGTAATGAGATCAAAAACATCCGAGCAACTTATCAAAATGATTCACTAAAAAAGATAACTTACAATTGGTCCAAACACAACTAAATTTTAGTAAACTCTGACCATCCAACATGTCAATCACCACAGAACATTTTTGATTGTGCCCCCAGCACTTTCCAAAAATCTAGATTTTTTTTCTTCCGCGCGGATCACCAAGAATGAACCTCATTCTGGAACAATTGGAACATCAGCTGTCTCTTCCCAATTTATGAACTCTGAAAGCTTATTGGAGAAGGTAAATATTTTTAGTGTTTGATATTTTGTGATTTTGTGTTTTAATCTTTGGGTTGAATCAAGAGAATCTCTTGTATAAAATAAATATTCAACCAATTGCACAAGATATTTTGGGAATAATTATGATGCTTTGATCTTGTGGTTGTGATAGGATCCATGGAGGGCAACAAAGTTACAAAAATCCGTCTCAACTTGAAGAGGAACCAATGACCAGATCGCCAGCAAAATATGATCAATAAAGCTATGCATTTACTTGTTCAACCTACGGAGGCCAAGAGTTTCAAGTTAACAAGTTAAACACCAAGTTTCATGTTGGGCATTAAAGCGAAAACAAGCTGGATGCATTGAAATCAAGAAAACAAAATTGGAAGTCAGTCGGATAACTATGCTGTTGCATAGTACAAAAGGGGATGTTGTTGCATTTACTATTCCCGAATAAAAAGTGAAATTTTGGTTGTTCTATGCTATCACGAGAGTTATAACCATGCGTCGCATTGTTTATTTTCTGGATGCATTTTTAAAGATTTTTCCTAGAAGTCTATTTTTTGTATAACTCTAGTTATGGTATCTTATTATATCTTTTTTATATAATTCTGTTAAAATTAGGTTTTTATGTGTTCTCTATAAATATGATTCATTCTTTTCATTGTAAAAACAAGACATTAGTATCAAAGCGAGATTTGCTTTCTTCTTGTCTTCATTGAACTTAATTTCGAACTTATCAAAAATTTCATCTTTGTAGCGTTCAACAATTTTATAGTAAGATTCATATATTTTTTTTAATTAAGGGGTCAAGTTCTTCCATAACTTTGGTTCCTTGATTCAATAAATTATTGAGTCAAGCTTCAAACTAGGATTTTAGCTTTCTTGGGTTGTGATTCAATCTTTTGTGGGGTTTCTGAGCTACTATTGTTATGTGTGTTCACATCAGCTAGTATCAGAGTTTTGACTCTAAAATCAAGGTTATATCATTAATATTTGAAAATTTTTTATTTTAAATCTTCACCTTCTTCATCGTTCTTGAGTTTTCTTAGATTTCTTCATCTTTTGAGTCTTTCAATCTAATAAAAACACAAAAAATATTCAAGAAGCGTTTATGCGTTAGATTAGTGCCCAAATCAATTATTTTTCGATATTTTGGCCTTTTTGTTGAATCTTCGCACATTTAGTGTCAAAAAAATCTGAAAATTGCAAAATAATAATAATAATATCAACAATTAGAAAAAAGTTTCAACAACAAGAAAATCAAAATTCCAAGCCGAAAAGTATCCGATTTGATTTCAAGAACCATTTTCTTGAGTTTTCTTGAAATATAAATTCATTCAAGAATTCAATCAACCTCCAAACTTTCCTTTGGAGTCAATATTGTTGCCAAAAAGGTGAGAAACAAATTTAAGAAATACTTTCTTGAATTTCTTATTGGTGTTTTCGTCAATTTTCCATCCCTTCTTTTCTTGAGTCTTTCTAGAGTCAAATTCCTTCTACAATTCTTTGTTTGAACTTTACAAGGGGTGAATTCTTTCAATTGAGATCGAATTAGTTCCATGAAACACTTTCAAGAAAGCATTGAGAGGAAAAATGTAGAGTGATGAGATTATTAGAGGGGAAAAAATCAAATTGAGTGATAAACGAGTGCAAACACGTGAGGAAAATATTATTCTAGTTCATAGGATGTCGGAAAAGAAAAGATCTACATCTAGGGAGGAGAATAATCAATTCTTCATGGCAATGCAACAGAATTTTGATAGGATGAATGTGATATGTAGGAAATTTAAGGATAGATTGGACATGCGGAATACATTGATTACAAACTTACAAAAGGGGCAACCTAGAAGAGTTCTTAATGTTAAGAGGCAAAGCATGCGTTATCCTAGTGCTAAAATTGACCAAATGTCGGTAGATGAAGTTGATAGGATGAGAAATAGAAAAGATAGGCATGAAAGGGGGGCCTAGAAGAAATCCTCGAGACATTGATGGAGTAGAGTACCCATTGGTAGATGAAACACTTGTTGCGAAGTGTAGTGAGTTTGATGATTTGATGGAAAATTTCATTATGATTAATTCTCAAACAATTAGTCATATGAAGAAAAAAGAGAGGAAAAAATATAGAGTAAAAGAGAAAATAGAGAGGTGGCTAAAAATTATGAAAAAAAATAGAGCCACAAGTGAAAAAAGAATTAGAGTGAAAAAGAAAATAGAGAGGTAGCTAAAGATAAAGAAAACAGAATGGAGCCACAAGAAAGAAAAGAAAGAGAGTTTTCAGAGAGAAGAAAAGTTAAGAGTCGGCTTCCATGGAAAAAAGAGTGAAATTGAGAAGGTTCTAGTGAGTACTACAAACCCTTCCCTAATTTGGCTATTTCTTTATTGCAGGGTTTCAAAGACTTGGTTCATGAGAACATGTCTATTGTGTTACCACCTATTAATGCTATTAAACTACAAATTGAGGATACTAACCAACCCTACCCTAGTTTGGATATTTTGTTGTTACAGGAGGTTGATTACTTGTTCCCTGAGGAAGTAAAGGAGTTTCGAAATCAATTGGAGAGTTTGAAGAACAAAGGAAACATGGGGGGTAAACATGAGTTCATTAACGATAACGTATCATCATCCTATATCTAAGTTAGATGATATTCTGGTATATTGCAAGAGTCTACATGATATGCGATTGAAAAATATTGTGAATGTCTTAAAACATGAAATTTTTTTTGTCAATCTTGAGTTCCTTAACTATTTTGAGGTGAGTTTATGGAATAAGTTAGGGACCAAACACTTAATTTCTACTACTTATTTTAACATTGTGTATGGTCTTAATCCACTAACTTTGTTGGATTTAATTTTCTATCTGTTGTTGAAAGAAGTGGTTTAGATAAAAGGACGATTGAACAAAATGCATCTCAAGCTATTCAAAGAAAAATGCGTAATACATTTGAGCCCGGTGGTTGGGTTTGGGTGCACATGAGAAAGACACATTTTCAAAGGAGGTTTAAATTACACCCTAAGGGAGAGGGACCATTCCAAGTGATCGAAATGATTAATGATACGAATTTCTGAGGTGAGTATAAGGTATTTACTACTTTCAATATTATTGATCTTTCTCTCTTTAATGCATGTCAAGATTCGAGGATGGATCTTCTTGAAGATGGAGGGAATGATAGGATCCATGGAGGGAAACAAACTTACAAAGATCCGGCTCAACTTGAAGAGGAACCAATGACTAGATTGTGATCAAATAGGATCAATGAAACTATGCACTTACTTGTTCAGGCTACGGAGGCTTAGAGTTTCAAGTTAACAAGCCAAACACCAAGTTTCATGTAAGGCATGAAGCAGAAAACAAGTTGGATGCATTGGAATCAAGAAAACAAAACTGAAAGCCATTCGAATAACTATGATGTCGCATAGTACAAAAGGGGATGCCGTTGCATGTACTATTCTCAAAACAAAAAGTGAAATTTTGGTTGTTCTATGCTGTCACACGAGTTATAAATATACAATCGCATAGTTCATTTTTTGGACGCGTTTTCTTAGATTTTTCCTAGAAGTCTAATTTTGTTATAACTCTTGTTATGGTATCTTATATATATATATATCTTTTTGATGTAATTCCATTTTAATTAGATTTTTATGGGTTCCATATAGATATGAATCATTCTTTTTATTTTAAAAATAAGACATTATTATTGAGAGATTAAATCAAAGCAAGATTGCTTTCTTCTTTTGTTTTTTCATTGAACTTAATTTCGAATTTATCGAAGATTTCATCTTTGTGGCGTTCAATAATTTCATAGCAAGGTTCATAGTTTTTGTAATTAAGGGATCAAGTTCTTCCATAATAGTTTTTTGATTCAACAAATTATTAAGTCAAGTTTCAACTGAAATTTTAGTTTTCTTGGGTTGTGATTCAATTTTTTGTGGGTTTTAAAGCTACTATTGTTACGTGGGTTCACATCAGGTTAAATCAAGAGATCTTTGGATTGTGTTCCTAATCTTCAATAATGTGTTCTCCTAAATGAATAATTGTTCAACCACGCTAACAAACGAAATATGACTTGGGTATTTATAATATCAAGTGTTTGAAGTAGTTTAGGGTGTAAAACAACTCAAATCACGAATCTAGGATTTCTCGGATAAATACGCCGCTCGAGCGCCAAAGTCGTGGACAGTGAGCGACCAGTAAGCTGCTATTTCCGCTCAAGTGCGAGGCGAGCATTTGGTGAATGATTTTGCAGCTATTTTTACTATTTGGCCCATCTTTGACTCCTTCAAGACATATACTACCAACCCATGACTATTTGACTTTAATTACAATTCAATAAATCATAATTTTGAATACGGGAATTGTCAAATGTCAATTACAAATTTGAACCTAACAACTCTAACCAAAATTTGCAGCAAATTAAGCTATTAAGAGCTATATGGCCTATATAAGGGCACGTTTGCAAAAGTAAAAAACACACTGGTTAAGTTCCTTTCTTTCTGCTTAGCCACCAGTTTTTCCTTCTATTTCCTCATACAGGCAAGCATGAAATTCATTTTAATCCTAATGATAATTTCCTGTCTAGGGACAGTTTCAGCTATCCCTCCTCTTAAGTACTATGGCTCAATCTTTAGCTTTGGGGACTCACTTGCAGACACAGGAAATTTTCTCCTCTCAGGAGCACTTACATTTCCAGTCATTGGAAAGCTTCCTTATGGTGAAACATACTTTCATCGTGCCACTGGGCGTTGCTCTAATGGCCGACTTGTAGTTGACTTCATTGGTATGACCTATGAACAATAACTACATTCTCTTACTCATAATCATTTGTGTTAACAAAAAATAGATTTATGTACTCGACTCTAAATTTAATGTGTAATGGTTTGTGAAAATTTAATGTAGCGGAGGCATATGGATTACCTTATCTGCCACCATATTTGGCACTTGCTAAAGGTAATGAAAAATTCGAGCAAGGAGTGAATTTTGCAGTTGCTGGAGCTACTGCAATGGATGCAAAATTTTTCTATGATCGCAAGATTGGACAGATCATGTGGACAAATGATTCATTAAGTGTTCAACTCGGGTGGTTCAAGAAGCTCAAATCCACGCTTTGTTCCACCAAAGAAGGTAATTTTACATGGAAATTATCTGTAATAATTTACATGGAACAATGCCATGTTAGCATTTTTTTTTCTCATTTGTAAGGAAAAAAGTTACTCAAGATAGTGATTATTTTTAAATAAGTAAATTACTTATTTTTGACTTTCTTCAATAGAAACTTATTTACCTATAAATAAACTTTCTTAAAAATAAACCGTTGAAACTTTAAACATGCACAAAACAATCAAAAGGTATGCACGTTATGTTCTAAGAGTATATAACATTTCATATGATATCAGAATATATGCGAATATGCATTACCGACAATATTTTAACTTGTTATTTTTCGACCTTTATTAGATAAATTCTTTATTTATTTGGTTTGCAAGTAATGTAAATTACTTCATTTATTGTGGTGACAGATTGTGCAAAGTATTTTAAAAAGTCTCTATTTCTCGTGGGTGAGATCGGTGGTAATGACTACAACTACCCATTTTTTGTTGGTGGAAGCATTAAACAACTTAAAGCTCTCGTCCCGCTGGTGGTTGAAACAATTGTTGCTGCCACAAGTGTACTTCCCTATACCGACATTTATTACATCAATAATAAATAATAAAAAAGTTCTTACTCTTATTTGTTTTCTAATTAAGGGTGACGTTGATGATGCTGATTTAGAGTCTGTTTGATATGATTTTTGAAAAGTCAAAATGAGATTTTGAAATTTAAAAATTGCTTTTGAACTAATTTCACTAATTTTATAAAAGTATTTTTTAATTAGAAGGGCTCTTAGAGAACTTCCAATGAGATTTCTTATAAAAGTACTTTCCGAATATGAAATTATTTTAGAAGCTAGTTTTCAAATAAAAATTAAAGTAATTTTTTTTATAAAACTCTTTTTAAGAAAGTAAAAGTCATGTCAAACGAACTTTTAATCATGTACATCTCTTTTTTGTTCACACATACAAAGACATGCAAATATTTGACCCAAGTATCATTTATGTGAGAATTGAAATCTCAATTATTTATTTTATTTTTCATAATGCCCCTTTTTGGTGGGTATTAAAATCAGATTTTTAGTAAGTTTTGATAAAACTTGATGAAACATATTGTGAGTCGCATAAAATGTGTGGTTAAAATTAATTATTGAGTTTGACTCAGATTATATTTTCGATTTTAATCTCTACAAAACATGGAAATATGATGGTTGTCACGTCAACCAAAATCCGTGCTTTTAGTTAAATTTGTGAAGGTCTCACGAAAAAATGCAAGTTTTGATTGCATGGTAAGAGATAAATTTCACAGAATGCTTTATTTTTCAAGAATATTGTTAGAATTTGGGTGTGACCCGAATTCTTTTGTTGAAGTAATTGAATTCTAATTGAAGTGCACATCATGATGAATTCAAGTTTGAAATGCTATTGGAGTCATAAGAAGATCAAATTTCAATGATAATTAGGAGTTTGACTTGAAGGAAGATTTTTGGATGG
>CAIGRQ010046634.1:0-11032 GCA_903798375.1 Fraxinus sp. D2006-0159
CTATGAAATTTGAGATTCCCCTTTTTGATTACAACAATAGATTTTTTTTTTTTGGTGGCAAATTAAGATGTGAGTGGTTCTTACTCAATTGAATCTTGATGATACTTTGTTGGAGATAGATAGAATGCCTGCATCAATGAATGCGGAGGAAAAGTAATGGAAGGATCAGAAAGCCCTATCATATGTATATATATCTTTATCTTTCTAATCAAATTTTTTAGGACGTGGTATAGGAGAAAAGGGCCGCTGGGTTGTGATTAAAATTGGAGTAGCTTTGTATGAAAACGACGTTACACTTGAAGCAACGCTTGTTTTCTCATTGCTTGATAGAGGTGGATCTTTAGAAGATCATCTATTGGTGTTCAAGGAAATTGTCGCTGACTTGAAGACCATGGAAGTTAAATATAATGAAGAGGATTTAGGTTGATATTGTTATGTTCATTGACACCTTCATATGTGACGTTTAGATAAACAATTCTCTATAATCGAGAATACTCTTACTATTGACGAGGTATATGATGCACTTTATTCTAAGGAGAAGATGAAGCATCTGGTACTCGATTCTGAGGCCCAGGTGAAGGTCTTGTTGTTCATGAGAGGAAGGCACCGATCATGGAAGGATAGAATCAAGAATAGCAACAATGGTAAAGTCTGTCGATATTGCAACAACGAGGGGCACATGAAAAGGGACTGATATGAGTGGCGGAACATGTTTGCTACTACAGATAAGAAGGAACAACCATAAGATTTCAGTAAGGTCAATCTTACAGAAGAAGACAATGATGGAAATCTTTTGGCGATTATTGAATTCTTGATTTAGCTTGTACTTTTCATATGTGTTCAAATCAGGATTGATTTTATTCATATGAAACAGATACAAGGGATTCCGTGATGATGAGAAATAATGAGCCTTGTAAAATAATTTGGATTGGTAATGTCAAAATTAAGATGTTTGAGGGGACGGCTATGATATTTGGCTAGGTTCGACATGTTCTAGGTATAAACAGGAATGTAATCTCTTTGAATACTCTTGAATCAAAAGGGTACATGTATACTAGTGGAGGTGGAGTTCTGAAAATTAGCAAGGGCGCTTGAGTTGTGTTAAAGGGGCGGAGAAAGCCCAGGTTTATGTGTTAGAAGGTTCGACAGTCTCTATGAATGCAGCTACAACTTATGGTTCAACAAGCAATAACTCGAGTAGAGTTGGTTGTGATCAGGTTGTTCATGGTTATTCGAACAATAATATTGGGAATCTTCTAGTAGTTCAAGTGGATCTTGTTGATCATGTTGCTCGTGGTGATTCTAGCAGGTTTAGCAACTCAGGTGGAGTTGGAATTGCGCATGGTGATTCGAGTAGCTTTATTAACTCGATTGGAGCTTGAAGTGAACAGGGTGATTCCAGCAAGGATGACACACGAAATAGTTATGTTGGTAAGCATGGCTTTAATTTAGTTTACAATTGTTGAGTATGTCTACAGGGGCATGGGGTGTCCGGAAATGACATGGTGGAAGAGTTAGAGAATGACCTGAAGAGTAATGACTTAATTCTTTGTTATGTAATTTGTGTCAAGGTGAAGTTTGTTATACTCGTGACTTAAATTCCCTGTGATTTGAAATTTTATTCATGGAGGAAGCCTAAATAATTTTGGTTTGGAAGTTCGATTTGATAAGAGATCAAATTTCATCATGTATTTGATTGGAAAAAGAGACTTTGAAATGGATAAGGACTCTACGTCATCAAGAACTTCAAGAATTGACTCATATAAATACTCCACAAGGTGTAGGCTCTTTAGAGACTCAAGATAACAATTAGATCATTGTTGTATACATTAGAAACTTGAAATAATTGTTTAAATTTAGATTGAGAGAATGAAATCTTATAAAGACAATTTTAGAGCGTGTTTGAGAGTGATTAAAATCCAATTAAAATTGAAAATATAGTCGTTATTGGGTCCCACTCGTCTAATAAAAATCAACAATAACGACTAGTTTTTTAATTTTAATTCGATTTTAATATCTACCGAACACGCCCTTAGTTTCTTGGTATAATAAATTTTCCTCCTCTTCCATATAAATCTTGTGTTCTTGCCTGTGAATCTATTGTTTCATTGTCCAATACATTAAAGTGCATAATAACTTTATTGAACAATGAACCAGATGCTCATTACCACCTAACAGTTTAAACTTTAATGATAGATAATATTATACTTTCGAAAAAAGCAATCGGAATACTATACGTATATTTTTTTATACTCTAGAAAATTTAGAAATGAATCGAATATAGTGAAAATGAAAAAATCCCATATGTGATCTCAAAATTATTAGATTAAGGATTAGTTTGTTACTATTTTTTTATTTTATACAATTTACTTATCTTTAGGTGGCGTTTATGTCAAGCTCATCCTTCAAAACCCATGAATGAAAGATGCTTATATAAAAGAATTTATAAGACTATTCTTTAATTACAATTTATGATGCTACTTTATTCGACACTAGTCTAGTGTCAAATTTTAAGTATCATTTTCATATTAATTTATTTTTTTGAAGATGGCTACGGCTAGCATAATCTCAAACCTTTTTTTTTTTTACCTAAACACTGATTATTGATGCCTTACGATAATTAATGGGCCCCTTAATACTTTTCTTGATTTAAAAAATATTTATCTTTAGTGTATAATCAATACCATTCTACGAATAAACCCTGAAAACTATGCATGCTTTTCAAGCTAAACAAGGGCCTGCAATTAATATTATTTTAATAAAAATAAAATAAAATATCTTTAGGTTTTTTCATTATTGAGATTGATCATTCAATCAAATTCTTGGCATAGAATGTAGGACACGATAATCAAATTGAATTTTATTTTCCTGTAGTGTCATTTCTTTGACAATTAAAATTTTATTTATCACGTCCTATCCTTCTTAAATTTATATGAAAAAAAGGGTTTATCATTTATGGGAAAAGAATAAAAAATTGACCTCATGCAAGCTCTTTTGTAAATTATTAATCCTATAAATATTTTTAATTAAAATAAAATAAAAAATATCTTACATACCCCTGTTTGGATTACATTAAAGAACCATGCTTGATGTAAATTTTTCTTGACAGTTTCCATGACAGAATGGACAGTCAATAATTTTTTGTCAACACACTTTCAGTCACTACAAGTGGCAAAAAGTGATGTACAAATAACAAAATCCTACATTAAAAATAGATTTTGGGAAATATACATTGTTAAAAATTAACGTTTTGGACAATTTATTATTGATTGAATATTCAATTAAGTCAACTCCTCGGATCTTTACAAAAATTAACGTTTTGGACTTTATATTTTGCAACCTTCTTTACTCTGGACACAGTGTATACACGCATACACTTAATTTGTCATCTCCTTGTTAACTGGACAGTCTGGACTTGTGGGGGTGGCAAGAAAAAGGAGATTTGTCACTCATAAATTCAGCACCTTTTCTATCTGAATCAAACCCAGTTTTTGCCTGAGTTCTTCATTTTATTTTAATCTCATTTTCGTTATCAACTCAGTGTTGGATCCGAAAGTTTGCATTGCAGCACATAACAGAAGAATGATTTGAAATTCTTATTGAAGGGTTTTGCTTTTTTCAATACAGATGTTTGTAAGTTCTATATATATATCTTTATAGTTGTCTTAGTTTCTTGGATTCATTAGAATAGAGGTGTTAGTCGGGCTGCACTAACACGGCCGGCCGGCACAATTGACACCTCTATATTAGATCAATACCCTTCTCTTCCTAGGAAAAAAATTCCTGTATTTCTGGTTATATTTATCTTTTGTAAAATGTAACTGCCACTGTTTATGTTTACGATGTAACTTGCTACATTTATGAAATAAATAGATTATATATTAGTGTAGAGTCGTGTATAGTTATGCACATCAAACATGTGTAAGTGTGAAAAAGAGAAATCTGATGTTGACTAGTTGGGATTCAACTAAACCTGGAAATCTTGAAATTGTGGAAAGGGGTTGGGGAGGGGAGGGTGGAGTGTAGAATTGACCGAAAATTATAAGAAATTCAAAGAATTGGTTATTGGTCACTTGTTTGACCTGGTCTTTTGGTTAGAAATACTGTAATATTCATGTTCAAGTTGAATATAGACTTTTAATTTCTTCACATGATATCTACTAAAACAAACCACATCTGTTTCTCTTTTTCTTGGTGGCCATGGATTCATCGTCAGTCGTTTTCCCCTAAAAAGTATGGATTGATATTAACCAAATGTTGTTTTTCGTGTTTGACAGATCAAGTTATATAGTCATAGCCACAAGGAATTTGTTTGATAGATTATCATGGCTTATAGCAATTCAAAATCTGTAAGGTTCGTCCTTTTTGATTTTTTTCCGTTTCAGCTTTAATTTTCAATATGGTAACGATACTATGATCAAATGCGTACACACGTTAAAATTCGCAAAATTCTTGCAGGTTCCAAGATGATGATGAGTCAGTAAATTTCCCAACTGTTAATGGAGATAATGTGTTTAAGGTCAAGTACATGATTGATGGAACACGATTTCCAGAGCCGAGTTCCAGGAAGGGTGAGATGGGTGCTGTCAAGCGTGGAAAATCATTGAAAGCAAAAGTGTTATCCCGAGTATTCTCGGAGGACTATGGAAGAGTGAAGAAAAAGATATTAGATCCTCGAGGACCTGAGATTCGTAGATGGAACAAAATATTCTTAGTAGCTTGTTTGGTATCATTGTTTGTAGATCCTCTTTTCTTTTACTTGCCAGTAGTCGAGAAAGACGTTTGCATAAACATTGGATTTACTCTTGAAGTTGTCCTCACAATTATAAGATCAATATCTGATGTCTTTTACATGCTTAAGATTTTTGTTAAGTTTCGTACAGCGTATGTTGCTCCTTCTTCTCGTGTGTTTGGACGAGGAGAGCTTGTGATAGACTCCTGGAAGATAGCAATAAGGTACCTGCAGAAAAGTTTCTGGCTCGATGTCATAGCTGCCCTTCCCCTTCCTCAGGTTTGTCAACTAGATAACTGTCTTTAATTCTTTCCATTAATATCTAATCCTTGCAAACAAATAAGCTAAAAAAGTAAAACTTTTGATCATGGTTCAGGTGTTAATTTGGGGTATTATCCCTAACCTGAGAGGCTCAACTATGGCAAACACGAAAAATGTGCTTCGGTTCTTTATCATATTCCAGTACCTCCCAAGACTATATCTAATATTTCCACTTTCATCACAAATTGTCAAGGCTACTGGAGTTGTGACTCAAACCGCATGGGCTGGAGCTGCTTACAATTTGATGCTCTACATGTTGGCAAGCCACGTAAGTAAAACTTCACTATCTTGAATTTGTCTCGAAATATTTCTGGTTTCCCCTGTGCATTATGGATTAAGAAAAGAAGCGAAGTGAGAACACAGACGTATATACTGGTTGACGCTCAATCTGAGAGCTATGATCAATTTGTTGTAATAGGTTTTCATTATAATGAAGAGTACAAGTTGACTCATGCATCTCCCACACAGAAAAACTGACCTCCTAAATTCCTGTATACAGTATGAATATTAGGGCGATCTTTATTGTATAATTAGGCTTCACACAGTCCAACTTAAAAACTAAGTGAACCTATCATCCGTAGAAGAAGCTATACAAACGCATGGCGATTATTTTCCTACTCTGTTTGGAATTTTTTATCAGCTTCTTACATAGTAATGTTTTATCTGCTTATGTCCTGACAATCATTCACCACGTCAATACAAATTTACTCGAGTTTGTAAATCAACTTCAAATCCAGATTTTAGGGGCTTGCTGGTATCTTCTCTCAATCGAAAGGCAGGAAGCATGCTGGAGACATACGTGCAGTCTTGAGAGTCCACCTTGTCAATATACATATTTTGATTGCCACAGGGTTACAGACTCTGGTCGAAATGTCTGGTTTAAGTTGAGCAATGTCACAACCCAATGCAATCCAGATAGTAAGTCTTATCCGTTTGGTATTTTTGGTGATGCTGTGACGTCCAATGTTACCTCGGCTCTGTTTTTCAACAAGTACTTCTATTGTCTCTGGTGGGGGTTAAAGAACCTTAGGTAAGATGCTTCTCTAGTAACTTTATGTTGATTCCCGAAAGATTCATGTCTCCCGCAAATGAAACTTGAACTCGTGCTTTATTCGATCATTTTATCAGATGAATGTTAGCAAAATAATCTGAAACGTTAATTTTCTCGATTACAAAATATGTTGCTTATGTGCAGTTCTCTGGGGCAAAATCTCTTGACTAGCACGTATGTTGGAGAAATAAGTTTCGCCATTATAATTGCGACTCTTGGTCTAGTTCTCTTTGCCTTGCTCATTGGTAATATGCAAGTAAGTCGATTAAGATGCTTCACGACTCAATTGCATGTTCCAGTCTTTAAATTCTTGGCACCTGATTCGATTGTCTTTTACGAAATGTGTCAAATTATTGATCCACATTCATCGACAGACGTATCTCCAATCAACAACAGTTAGATTAGAGGAATGGAGAATTAAGAGAACTGATACAGAACAATGGATGCGTCACAGACAGCTACCTCAAGAGTTACGGCAGTCTGTACGAAAGTATGATCAATATAAATGGGTGGCTACTAGAGGAGTCGACGAGGAGGCTTTACTCCAAGGACTTCCTTTGGATCTCCGAAGAGATATCAAGCGACATCTCTGTTATGACCTCGTTAGACGAGTAAGTACTGATATATATCATCTTATTTCATTGTTGTTCTTGAATTGTTTTTATTCATCTTCACGTCCCCAGGATATTCTAACTGACATATGGTAATTCAAAACAATCCTAGTCACGCAAAAGGTTAATCGTTTTTTACGATGTTATTGCCAAACAAACAGTACAACTATAAAGAAAACAATGGTGAATGTGAAATCCTGGAACTAATTATGGGCATGTTTGGTGTTGCTCAAAAACTTTTTAAGTTACTTATTTTGCTAAACATGATTTTCAAAGTTTCATTTTTAAACTTACTTTCGAGGAAATTAACTTTTAAGCACAGCCTAGTGAAAGTTTTGAGGATCTGGTGACAAATTGCAATCTGTACTAAATATTATGCATGATGCTTGCCAATACTAACAGGTGCCGCTATTTGATCAAATGGATGAAAGAATGCTGGATGCTATATGTGAGAGGCTTAAACCTGCGTTATGCACCCAAGGTACTTGTCTAATGCGCGAAGGCGATCCAGTTAATGAAATGTTATTCATAATTCGTGGGAACCTTGATTCCCACACAACAAATGGTGGTCGCACGGGGTTTTTCAATTCATGCCAGATTGGTCCTGGCGACTTCTGTGGCGAGGAACTCCTAACATGGGCTCTCGATCCGCGTCCAAGTGTTATTCTCCCTTCTTCAACTCGTACTGTCAAAGCCATATGCGAAGTCGAGGCATTTGCTCTCAGAGCAGAAGACTTAAAGTTCGTTGCATCACAGTTTCGAAGACTCCACAGCAAAAGACTAAGGCACAAGTTCAGATTCTACTCTCACCAGTGGCGGACGTGGGCTGCGTGTTTTATACAAGCCGCATGGAGAAGGTATAAGAAACGGAAGAGTGCAGCCGAACTACGAGCTTTAGAGAATTCAGTCAGTGACACGGAATCATCAAACGGGAAAATGGACGGGAACGCCCCTCCGGCCATTTATGCAGCAAGATTGGCTTCTAGTAGAAGAGGCCTCCATAAGCACTCGGGATCAGACTCCAGTGCAGTTAATTCATTGCAGAAACCGGCCGAACCTGATTATTCTGTAGACGACGAATGATAGGAGAATTTGTGCATAAAATCTTCCTTAAAAGTAAACAGCCAGTTCAGATATTCACGATCAAGAAGTATTATTGAATTTGCTTTACATTATTTATTGGTTAATATTGAAAGGATTTATTGTTTAGTACATCTGTATAGACATTTTTGAGGTTTTAAGACATTCTTCAGTATATTGATAACTAAACAGCAACTAGCAAATTTCTAATACTAGGATGTTTCTTTTTAAGTTTTGAGGCTTCTTATCAATTATAATTGACATTGAATGATTGGTCTCTATGGTGGATGTTAAAGATTGTTACGTATACAAGACATACATTTAAACACTTCAAACGTCATAGGACATTTCTATTATTGTATCCAATGTAGAGATGTAAAAGGGATCGAGATTTCTAAAATCGAAGTGATTTCAACTCTTATTTCGCCCGACCCGACCCTGCTCAGGATAGTCCACTTGAAAATCCAGGTCACTTAGGCGTTCGAGGCAATCCCCCGTTTGATAGAATTTATTTGAAAGCTGTACTTTTCTTTTCTTTTCTTTTTATATACGTACAAGTTTTCAAGCACGCATTCACACGATAAATCGATCATAATAATTTCAAAATAAGTCTCCGAATTCATATTATTGATGAATTCTTAAAAATAGAATGAATGTAAACGATAATCTTATCTCAAATTCTGTTATTAAACTAATCCAAAATCACAAATGTAAAGATTTAAGAATCGAACACAACAGTTTTTTGATTAGTTTTAGTTTTTTATTTTTAAAATAAAAGGCTACTTTTTTTCTTTTTGCACCAGTAAAAAGCTAATCTTCGTGAACGAAAAATAAGGAAAATAATTCTTAGAAATTTCAAATAAATAAATAAAGGAAGAGATAAAATTCTCAGGTTTTGTGATCTTATTTCATCGAAATTCAGAAAAGAAAATAATTTTTATTTTTGGTCGCCACATCCGCATTTAAATTTGTAAGTTGATGATACCCTACCTTCCTGTTTTCTGCCGTATCAGAACTATACATTTTTTTTAAAATATATATATGCGTATATTTTGTTGGAATATTTTTCATGATCATTAGGTTTTGCTCAAATTTGGAAGACATTTGGTAAGGTTGGTCTTTTAGAAATGAATTGAATTTTTGAATTGTTATTTCTGCTTTAATTTACGCCAACATTTCAGATTTGAGTCTTGCTTTCGATCCTCGTAATCTTGTTAAGAAGAGTAATTCAAATTGTTAAGTATTGATCATTATTTGCATATTTAAGAAGATTGGTCAACCTACTCTAGTTTGAGCTTTAGATTTCTCTGTCAATTTTGGTTGTTTGGCGTGGAAAATGTCTCCTTTGATATTTTCATGTTTTGAGGAAAACAAAAATCTACCCTTTAAAAAAGTGTTTTCCTTAAAAAATAAAAAAAGGAAGGAAAACTAGACATATTTTCAAAGGTGGAGAATATTTTCTATGAAAACATGGCAATGAAACAATGAAAAAGTTGAAATTTGAGTGAAAAAATATCATTATCCATGAAAAGTTTTCCAATCAAACACACTTATCAATAATCTTTGGTATTGGTGCCTGGTTTGAAGTTACAATTCTTTTGCTCCCATGCAAAAAATGGGAAATTATTAACTTAAAAGTACGTGCTATTCCTTGTGCTATAAAAAAAATGATTTATATTTTAAATTTTGATCGGGTTCGAGACTCCGATGGAAGAAGGTAAATCGACTTTAAATGTTCTTGCTAAATGACAATGCATCTCTTATTGTTGGTTATGTTGGAACTCTGTCCAGTCGACGAAAACCGACGCGAAACATGTATATAAACAAAAACAAAAGCAAAAGAAAGTGAGAAAAAAAAAAATAAAAAATTGTTTCACAAAACAGGGTGGCATGAATTGAATTTTTTATTTTTTTCTCCTCGAGACCCTTGACACTCTTCAAGGCACAAAGGATTAAACCAAACGTACATAAGCTCGGTTCACAGACCTCTTACCGACTCTCACATGAGGTGG
Organism: Fraxinus sp. D2006-0159; assembly: GCA_903798375.1. NCBI lineage: Eukaryota > Viridiplantae > Streptophyta > Magnoliopsida > Lamiales > Oleaceae > Fraxinus > Fraxinus sp. D2006-0159. The sequence continues at coordinate 9,808 of CAIGRQ010046634.1, forward strand.
GTCCCGCATGATTAAAAATTGGTTCAAATTTTTTTCCGCTCCCTCTGTGAGAAGACCCACTTCTGTCAGTAGGGAGTTATTTTTTCACCCATTTTGATCATTATTGGATGACATCTTTTATGAAATGTTGAAAAAATTGATGCCTTCTAAATTTTTGGGAAATTGATTTCGAGATTTTGTTTGTGTGTGTGTGTGTGGGGGGGGGGGGGGGGGGTATATATATATTAATATTCATAATATTATTATTAATATTTAATTAAATATAAAAAAAAAAATCTATATCTATATATAAAATATCTGATTTTTGAAAATCAAACATTCACGTCTGATTTTTGAACTTGGATCTCCAAAAGTAGGGATTTGGGTAATTTTCACTTTTTTTTTTTTAATCTTCTTCCCTTCCCAATTCCAAAACCTCAAATCTGATAGAAGAGGTTAAAGTGACAGCACCACCACCGTCCGCCTTGATTTAGCCACCACTATTTCTTGGCCCTCTCTCTTTTATGTATACATATATAAACAAAGAATTAGCAGTACCAACCTAACCCTTTTTTGTATCAATAGCAATTAAGGTGTCTAAGGCCGAGAAGAAAATTGCATACAACCAGAGGATGTGCCAGCTTCTTGATGAGTACACACAGGTTCTGGTGGTGGTGGCCGACAATGTGATTCTATGGTGCTTATGGGTAAGATCACCATGATGAAAATGAGTGTAAGGATTCAAGCTGAGAAGATTGGAAACACGACTATTCTTATCCCCTTCTAGTTGGAAATGTTGGTTTGATTTTCACCAAGGGTGACTTGAAGGAAGTTAGCGAGGAGGTTGCCAAGTACAAGGTTGGGGCACCTGCACGTGTTGGTTTGGTGGCACTAGTCGATGTTGTTGTGCCACCTGAAAATACTGGTCTTGATCCATCGCAGACTTCCTTTTTCCAGGTTCTCAACATTCCCACCAAGATTAACAAAGGAATTGTTGAAATTATCACCCCAGTTGAGCTTATCAAGAAAGGTGACAAAGTGGGTTTATCTGAAGCTGCTCTACTTGCAAAGCTTGGAATCAAGCCATTCTCTTACAGTCTAGTTGTCCTATCCGTTTATGACAATGGATCAATTTTCAACCATGAAATTCTCGATCTGACTGAAGACGAGCTCATTGAAAAGTTTGCCATGGGTGTTTCCATGGTTACTTTTCTGTCCCTTGCCATCTCGTACCCGACCCTGGCAG
>CAIGRQ010046649.1:0-31172 GCA_903798375.1 Fraxinus sp. D2006-0159
AAAGAGTTTGCAGAATTCATCAAGGTATTATTTCTATCACAGTTTCTATCTAAACACAATGCGAATCATATTTGGCAATCGAAAAATTGTTAATTTTCGCTGCACATGCATAAGTAGATTCCCAACAATATGTACATCAAGTATGACATAAAATGTTTGCATAATGCTGAGTCGTATTCTATCATTGGATAATTTAAAATACAACCATCTCTTACATCTAATCACCTCCTGCCACATACGTTTCTGACACTGCTTTTGGATGTTTTCTTCTGACAAAGTGACTTTCCTATTTATAAGAATCCCCTACTAACACTTCATCGATCGAGCCCTTCAAATCGGACTTGTTTAGTGCGGTTTATCTATCATGTGTGATTTGCAAGCTACTGTACAGGGAGATTTATCCAATGCGCACTCACGGGTAGTGACTGCGGGTTCCTATGTTAACAAAAAATATTGAACACAAGCCTATTTTCTTCACATTTATAAGAATTTATTAACAAATATTTATCATAATAAAATGAATTCAGCAATAACAACTCCAGATAATCAGCATAACTAATCCTAAGTAACAGTTATAATTAAAGGTTTAACAATTAGCAATTTTCTAATAAACAAATCTAATTAAAATTGAAAAATATTTAATTACAGAGAACGTATCGTGGAAAATCAATGACACCATTTCTATCCTATTAAAAAAAAATATGTTCCAATTAAAGTAGATGACTTTGAAATCTAAAGTATGTTTCTTGAAAAAAAGTTTTTATTAATACTTTGAAGGGTCATCACCCAATTCCCAAACAATATAGTAGTCCATGCCTTGTTCAAACATTGAAGTAGATGACATGCTTCTATTGTCCAAGTATCGATGAAAAACACCTTAAAAAATAACCTAAAACACAAAGGAGATGATGGAGAAGAACGCAAGTTGCACGATCCAGTAAACATAAAGATCAATAATTTGATGGTCTGGACGAGAAGAGAATGAGAAAGAGAGATTATATTTTTCCATTTTGGAATCGGAAAAATTCGAATACGCCCTATTTCCAAATAAAGATTTCATATTTTATAGGTAATGAAATATAATTAAAATATACTAACATAAATGTAAATTATATTAGAAAATACTGACTTCTAAATGTAGATTCTAAGACTCATTTGTAACTGACGTTATTTGAATTTTGCTGATTTCACGTTCCACATTCAATGAAACTTATCAAGAAACATCTTCTAGTTCTTCGCGTCAGATTGAGAATCAGATTTCTTACGAGGTAATATAAAAAGATGTGTTAAACTTAGTCCCTTTTGGATGTCCATATATTAAGATGAATTAAACTTAGTCGGTCATAAGAAAAATCATTCGAAATATGGATAGCGAATGTTACGTGATAACAATAAACGAGGCAGCGAGTGTGGTTGTTTTTGTCCTGAAATTTGTCGTACAAAAAAAATTAAATAAAATGCGATGCGTGCAACAGCCTGATTATAATTTTCAATGACATAAGAAATACTGAAATTCTGGCACACAAAAACTTCTACTCGAACTATGACAGACCAAAATAAACATTGAACCAACATCCTAAGGCAATTTTCAGCGCTACACCAAACTAAAATTCATCTCCAACTATTACCCCAAAACTTACACCAAATGAACAGTATTTAATAATTTTCTTCTCTTTTTTTATTCTTAGTAATTTATTTATTTGAAATATTATTTATTTACTTATTTAAGAAATATATAAATTACTAAATAAATAATTACGTTTAATTAAGGAAATTATTAAATTCATTAATAAATATATTATTAAAACATAGTACTATTAAAATATATTAAATTACTAAATATGCAGGCGAAATATCATTACAATTTAATTTTTTTTAATTCTTGTTTTAGTTAACTTAGTAATTATTATTTTTAACATTTCAAATTTAATTTAAATGCAAATGTAAATGCAAATAATAATAATAATAATAATATAACAAAAATGACACAAATACCCTTCAACAATACTTTTGGCAAATTAAGGAGTTATCTGGGAGGAATTAATAGTAGAATTTGGACCGTTGTTTTGGCCATTTTTGGACCGTTTGGAGCTTGTTTGGGACCCACTTGTGAGTATGATGGTCAACAACTGTGGTTGGAAGTGGCTCTTCAACGGTCACAAAAGTAATATTAATCTCTCCCAGACAGGGGCTAAAAGAAAGGGTAAATTGGACTTTGCACCATTTTTTTTTGAAAAATGGGGTAAAGCGTGTTCCATTGAAGCACCTTTGTACTAAAATTTGGTGCATTTTGGTGTTCTGGTGTCTCCATTGCATATTATCTAATAACATCAAACAAACTTTCGAGATAAGGTCTAATCAATAACAACACCATTCATCTTCCTGTCGTGCCTAATGCTACACAGTACGAGGTCGAAATCCATATAATATGCTTCAACCATCATCTCGCAGCGTGCTTGAATGGTTGACAAGCCAGTTTACATCTGGATGCTTTGGATTTAATTCGTTTGCCATTTCATGAATTTTTCTGTTTATAATGAACTCAATGAACTTAATGACACATAACCCGCAATCATGTCTGCAACAATCCATAGACAAATATGTTAGAAAACCTAATAGAAAAATAAAAAGGTGCGGATACTTGATTAATTATGAAACCAATATAACAAATAAATAAATGTTAACTCCTAGGTGAAACTGTTTTCAAAGTTTAATTTAATTCATTCTTTTTTTTTTCTTTTCCGAACATCTTACCTAACTACAAATAAATCATACTTAAAAGAGATGGACACGAGACACTGCGATAGCATTTATAAAAGATCTAGCAGCAGTAGTGTTAGAGCACTGATTCTATAAACTAAATAAACCAAATTCTGTACTCTAAAATCTAATAAGCTATATAATACTGAAAAAGCACACCAAAAAGGTACCCGAGATAACCAAACTCAGGTATCGATAAATATCGATGTACATAATAAAGCTATTCGATTATGTAATTCCGTATTCCTGTAATTATAAGCTTATGAAATTCTGTAAATATAGTCATATGCGCACGAGCTTTCCAAAGATTATAATGTGGTCATACATTATGGAAATACATTCACAATAGTGCAGGGTTGGTAAAATCATCATAACTGGTCATATACTATGGAAACACATTTACACCTATGCAGATCGAATAAAATAACCATATATGCTCATACATTATGGAAACACATTCACACCAGTGTAGATTATGATAAAATCATCTATGTACTTTTTGGTGGTTTTAAAAATAAATTTAGATAGTTGAAAAAACATGTTATACTAATATAACATGCCAATGAAATTATTTAACTAAACTGAATTTAATTAAAAAGAACTAACTATAAAATGTAACTTGTTCTCAAAATCATACTATCAAATAAACTATATAATAAGTAACTTTCTGATCTAATATAAATTTTATAAATACTTATTTCTGAAAAATTACTTTTTTCACTCACTCAATACAAGCTACAGGCTATGATGGTTGATAGACTTTTTCAATCTCTTCCTCGCCACATGAAATATGATATAAAATAATCAATTTAACAAATATCATACTAAGTAGCTCTCAATATTTAATTACCGAATACTAAAACTTGATTTCTCAATACTTGAATAAATTATCCAATTTCCTTTAATCACTTGGAGCTAATTCCAGTTTCTAGTCCCTTCACTAATATCTGATTCATCAAAAAAATCTTCATCCCAGGCATAAAAATAATTATCCTATCTTCCATTCTAGTGAAAACTTGAAATCACACTTGCACCAATTTAATTTACATCTTGTTCCATAAACTCATTCCTTCAAGTGAGTATTTCATCATCACAATCTTTTTCACAACTATCTTTACTCAAGAACCCAATTAAAACTTCTAGGATTTGCTAAAAATAGTATTACTTACCTTAATGCAAATGAAAAGTAACCATATCAAGAAGCTTGTGAGTGAAATCATAATTCCTTTCCCTCAATCTGAAATTTAAACCAACACATTAAAACCATAGAATTTTTAACATAAATTATACATATACTTCTTGAAGAGAATACTCAAATTGAAGAATGAAACTCAAGCTTAGCCGGCCTACCTCTTTTTCCTCCTTTTTCTTTTCTTCATTTCTTCTATCTTTCCTCTCTTTTCACGTTTTTTGCCCTCTGTATAGGGATGTCAATAAGTCGAGCCAAAACTTGAAGCTCGGGCTCAACTCAAGTAAAAATGGTTCGAGATTTTTTTTTTTTTTTTTGCCTGAGCCCAGTGCCAAAAAATCTAGGCTCGAGCCTTAGAAAGTCGGCTTGCTATTATTTTTTTTTTTAAAAAAATAATGACAATCTTAAATTTTTCTTAAGTAATTTAAAATTTGTGCAATTTATACGAATTATAAATTAAATTAAAGTTACAACCCTTCTCCTTTTTTGGGACTTGAGACCGGCTATAATCAAAGTAGACGGATTTAAAGTTGTACACGAATAAAATATTCCGTGTATAATCTTTTTGAAACAAATAAATTTAAAAATTACGTTTTTTTTTTAAACTAATCAATTTAAAAACTTACAATATTCTATCATTGGATCTGCTATAACTTTTCGGTCATTATCCTATCAACTTGTTCTTGAATACATATTTTCACACATTCACAATCCATCAAATGTATTAAAGCCTCCAATATATCTTATTTTAGTCATTATCGTTCGTCTGATAAAACTCGACCACCTAAACTAAGCTTGTGTTTGAGCCCCATTTTTTAGGAAGAAGTGATTTTTGAATAGTGATTGATGGGATAATGTGTGGTGGAAAAGTAATGAAAAGTTTTAGATTTATGTGTAATATTATTTTATTTGGAGAATGTGTGTTGAAAATAACAACTGTAGAAAAATGAATGGGAAAAAATGAGAAAGAATGGAACACAAACATGGGCATAGTATCAAGTACACAAGTGAAGTGAGAGATCAAAGCAGAGTGATTTTGATCAAAGTTTAATTCTTCTTTACAGAGAAGCATTAATATGGTGAAAAGTTCATCATCACACAGAGAGCTTACTTTATTCATAAATTAATNCGTATTATTAGATCACGTGCAATTTTCGATATAATTGAATATTGTCTTTCATTACACCTTCACCATGATAGAAGTTGAAACTAGAATATTGCATGTTAAAATTGATTGAAATAAATTGATATGAAACTCAAAATTTTACCACATATTTATAGCAAAAAAAAAATATTCGTTTCATCCAAATTTGATGTGCACAACACAGGCTACACGTAGCTACCTGCCAGCAGGAAGCTGTTAACTACCTTGTCAAACTTTTTTTTAGGCTAGTCGAGCCACACGGGTTGGCTCGACTCAAGTCTTAGCTCGATTCTACCAAGCCATGGGCCGTCCGAGCCGACGAACCACATTAACACTCCTACCTTTTGTATCAGTTTTCTGCCTATGACTTCTACAAGAATGAAAATGGGTCTAAGTGGTGTGTTTAGTCAATGTTTTGAAAACCGACCCGGTCATCGACTCAGAAAAGATGAGGGTCAATGGTCAAAAGGATCAATCGGGGTCGAGTCGGGATCAAACCGAATGCAATAAATACATATAAAAATAATAAAATACTATGGATTTTTTTTTAATTTTCATATTAATAATTCAAAGCAAATTTATCTTTATTAAGTAGATTTATTATCCTACAATTAGTCTTGATTCTTCAAAAATTTAAAATTAGTATGTTAAAATAGTTTACTTTGTTAAATTAAAATAATTTAAACTTATAGAAAACGATATCTAACATTAATAATCAAGTGCAATTTAAGTAAAATTTGAAAATTAAATAAGTGGAAGGATGAAGGTGAATATTATAATTTAATTAGTTCTGATTTAAAATCAAATTAGTCAATTAGACATACATTTGGAAAATGATTTTTATGGGCATTTCAACATTTTTGTATGTCACTATCCCACATTGGAAGTTTTATGAAACCATTGGAGAGAATGACATATATAAAACGCACTATCCCACATTAGAAGTTTATGAAATCATTTTTGAGAGAAATACGTCTATAAAATGAGCATGACATCCAATAATTCTCTATGGGCTTTTGGTGGGTTTTGAGCGATTTTGTAATAATTAGTTAACCGGACATGATTTGACCCGGTTTTGGGTCCGGTTCCCGGTTTTACCGATTAGGTCGGGCCGGTTTTGACAACATTGTGTTTAGTAGAGCAATAACTCTGAATTTGCAACCAAGTCCTTCACACTATATTCTATAAAATATTTAGTCATTAACTTTCCTTAATAGATAAGTACATCCCCAAAAATTTATTTTATTAATTTGTAAAATAAACCCCCAAGAAAACCATTTATTCAATTTAAGTCCCCATTTGACTTTGACTTGGACTAGTCGATTGAATGAATGATCTTGACTTTTGACTAACATAAAATGGGTGTCGAATCAGTTTTTATTTGGTAAAACTTGAATTTAGTGTTTCTGCACTGTCTATGTTTTATCAATCCAGCACAATTCTTAGCAATTTTTACAATGCAATTAAGAAATCTCCGGACTTTATAGTACTTTTTTTTACCTCCATTTGATTTACTCTCTTCAAGATTTCACAAATGTAGTTTTTCGAAGATGTATGCCTAATGCCTTGTTTTCATAGTTTGACCTCTGTCGCCACGTAGACATATCTGGTGCTGAGAACGACTTCTCTGCTTAGCCCTTTTACTCAGTGAGAAGAATGATAGTCTAAGATGAACTTTTTAACAAGAATCTGAATAATTGCTTCCATGTTGCATCCATGGAGAAAATTTACCGTTATGGAAGAAGATGTTATTACTTTCAGAAATCAGCTTTCTGAATGTTCAAGTATCTATCTTTAGTTTGAAATGAACGTAACACATCATCTTGGCAATTGTTAGAAAATTTATTAGTTGCAATACTGTAAAGTGCAGAAAACTTATCGACTGATCGAGTCTCGTGACAACACGATGTCCTAAAACGAAATTGTCCGTCGATATTTGCTGTGACCTCCGTGGACAATCACTTCCAGGGGGGAGAAACTAAAAAAAACATTACAAATTAACTAGGAATAGTGTACCACGGACAATCTCTAGCTCCAACCAGTTTATGTACACAATTCATAATTCGCATATAACCTTGGATCCTTCGAATATTTGGCCAAAATAAACAAAATTGCTTAGACTTGGCATGTCACAATATTCCAATAATAATTCCTTCATATGTTTGGCATGTCACGATATTCGGCTGAAGTAACTAGACAAAAGTTATTTTTACAGGATGCAAATTCTGCATATCCAATAAAACTATCAAGATACCGTTTTGTTATTGGATGAATCGGATGAGATCATTGAGATACTAAATTTTTAAGATATGGTTCGCGCATGACTTGAAATTTCACGATCATTTTATCTCGAGGAGGCCAGCAATCTTTGATCACTGGATCATCCGAGAAGTTCTGAATCCACGATGATAGCAGTGGTAATTTCTCTTCATCTACCAATTTCTGATCAATTATCTCTTCCAGGATGCTGATCAAATTAACTGTCCAACCAAATGCAATATCAAGATATCCGATTGTCTCTCCCCCGAAGAATTTCTTGTCTTTCAGCTGCTCTTCTATGAGTTTCAGGTTCTGGACAGCTTCAGAAATAGCTTCTTCTAGCTGTTTACCTTGAGTAATAAATACCTTCCATATTGATGACAAAAGCTGCATTGCACAATGAAGGGTATTATTAAGAAGAGTTTGTACTGTGTATAATGCTACAAGAGAAACTAGAATATCATGTTTTGGATAAAAGATCCCAGATTTGCTGTCCCGAACTTGTTGTCCCTTTATTGTCCCCCAATACATCATTTACACATTGGAATCTTTTCATTTTCTATGAAGAGATGATGTGCCAAGGTATCAAAAATGTATTGGGGGATAGCAAATTCGACCTGCAAATCTCAGTATGTATGACTTATCTAGGATAAAGGGGATCGAAAGTTTGTAAGGCAAGGGATTCTTGTACCTTCTCATCCCCAAATTTTGCCCAGAAACGTGCTTCAGCCTTATCATAAGGATCTCGTGGTAAAAGAGGACATTGTTTCCATGTCTCGTCAATATACTCGAGAATTACAAGTGACTCACAAATTGGCTTTCCATTGTGCACTAGTACAGGAACCTTCTTGTTAACAGGATTATATTGCAGGAGTGAAGCACTCTTGCTGCTGAGATCTTCGAATATGGTCTCATATTCTAAGCCCTTAATCTTGAGAGCATGTACGACCCTCAAAGCAAATGGACTCGACCATGTCCTGAAAAGTTTCAATTCTTCAGCCATTTCATTCTAACTTTGTGACAACCAAGGGTCTATTTATACAATTTTTTCCGTTCTTTAATGTATCATCCACGTTATAGATGTTACATTCTTTATGAATCCCATCAGTAAATTGGATTTGTTTCTATCTGTATGCTCTGACAGTTTTCATCATATCTTGATTATGGGGGCGGCTGCAATATGAGGGGCGGTCGAATATCCTTTACTTGAGGTCGATGTTTTCTATGATGTTTTGACATTTTGCTTGTAAAGTATCAATTTGACTTTGGCATCTACATCATTTTGCATAGAAAATTCTAATTTTAATATTATCCTACGTTGTATCATATGGAAAATGGTCCCTCAGCACTATTATTAATGGGGGTGTATAGAACATGACAACAGGTAGAGTAACCTGTACTGGAAAATACTCCCTCAGTACAATTATTAGTTTTGATATTATCCTACGTTGTATCATGTTCACGAAAATATGTTTCAGATTTAAATCACCGCAAATGCACGGTTCGTTGACAAGTAATAAAGTGAAAATCCTAGAATTTCGAATATCGTTCACACGAGAATTGATTTAGTTTGATTTTTATTATCGCGACCTTAACCGAATCTATTAAATTTGAGATGTGTTTGTCAATTTTTATGATTAAACTAGAACTAGCATGCAAATTAAACTCAAATAACAACTTAAATGCAAAAATGACATTTCAATGCAAAATATTTGAATGAAATTTATGTATGAAAAAGCGTACTAGAATCCCGAATCACCAAACAAAGTTCCCTTTTAACCCTTGTTTCACAATTTGATAACACGATGAATTGGTTGATAATCAATGTTTTTAACTTATTCAACAATCTCTTTCGAGTAGAATTAAATAGATTCTAGCATACCATTTGACTATATTTCTATAACAAATGCAATATACAAGAAAAATTAATGTATATAAATCATTCAACATCCATCAAACGTCTTTAAATATCAAATTGAAAAATAGAAATTAAAAGATCACAATGCGAGGTTCATCATTCACCTAGTACATAATAAAGTCTAGTCTAACATGGATAAAAATAATAAAGAGAAGACATCACTAAAAATTTGAATTAAATCTTGAAGTCTTGAAATTTAAAGTGAAAATCCTTGTTCTTGCCTTCTTGTTAGCTCTCCAATGTGTTTTTCTCTAAAAAAAACTAGTTCTGGACGAGTTTAGGGTTAAATATGGTCTCAAGACACCCTACCATAAGAGATTGGTTAAAATAAGGAAACCAGAAAATTCACGCCCAGAATGAACCATGCGACTACATGGTATAAACCCATGCGACTACATGGTTATAAAAATTTTGCACCGTTCATTCCATGTTGAAGGCTGGGCGACCACATGAGCTTTCTACCATGCGACTGCATGGTAGAAAATTTTCTCCATTTGGTTCACTTTGGTCTCCTAACTCAATTCCATGCTTGATTTGTCATTTGGGTCATCTTTTGAATAATTACATTTTGGTCCCCAAAGTTTCATTTTCTTCAATTTGGTGCTTTTTCGCTCGCTTTTGTGTGCTCTTCATTGTATCCATTAATGAACTCCTATAAATACAAATTATATCGAATTAAGCCATATTTCAACATATACATCAACAAATCCATGTTTTGTGACATAAATAAGCACTTATCATATCATAACCGAACCCAAATAATCACAAAATGGTATAAAGACTCGTATTCTTTATTTTCCGACATCAGATCCTTCGATTGACTTTTTAGTGAATCATTCTTACTACAAGTAATCCTCATAACTGAAGATGATGCCTAACTAAGAATCAACAATTCAAAGATCAAGTCTCGAATTTTCAATAACAAAGATTCATTCTAGACTCTGATTGTTTCCACAATGAGCCGAAATTAATCTTAGTCATTGTTTGGCCCCCATTTTGGAATAGTGATTGATGAGAAAATATGTGGTTGAAAAATAATGAAAAGTTTTAGATTTGTGTGTAGTATTATTTTATTTGGAGAATGTGTTGTCAAAATTAAGAAAAAAAAAATTTTTTAAATTTAATGGGGCCAGACAAGGCCTTAATCTGGTTCTCTAGAACTCCACCAAATAGATTTGAAGTGGACTCACATGGAGGTGAGAAGGCACGGAAAATATTTAGTTTGTACTTGTGTGCACTAAGGATGGCAAAAAAACTCGTTCAACCCAATACTCGTGGGATCTCGCCCCGAATGGGGCGGGGATTACCCGTCTAACTTGGTAAACAGGACAGGGATAGGACGAGAGTCATTACCCCAAAGTGGGTATGGGGCGGGTATGGAAAATATAGTCCCCACTCCGCTACCCGCCCCATTTATAGTTAATTTCAAATTTAAGTTTTTTATCGAAGAAAAATAATAAATTTATCATTATTTTAAAAAGAACATAAGTTGTTTTTAACAAATTAGTAAAAAAAAAAAGTAATAATATTTACTAACTAAATATATAAAAAAAATAAAAGCAAAAATAAAATAAATAAAAATAAAAAATAAAAAATAAAAAATAAATGAGGTGATAAATGGGGCAAGAGACTTGTCCCGCCCCGATTCCTCCCCATCCCGCTTTAACCAGATATAGGAATGGGGCAAGGTAACAAAAATATCCGACAGGACGGGGGTGGGAATGGGTGACCCGTCCCATACTCACCCCATTGTCATCCCTTTGTGCCACTGGGATTTATACCGAAGATTAAACTTCTTTCGATTAACTAACTTGCAAAAGCTTAGTGTAAGACTCTTCTTAGAAAAGGATGACGTGTGAATGAATAGTTCAAATAAGATCCATCTTACCAGATTATATCAAATCATATTTATGATTGCTATTGTCTACTCGAATAGAAACAACAACTGATCTGATCTTATATGATTTGTTATTTTGGACAACATTCAAGTCCATTTTTGAAGTTATATTTTCTTACATACTTAAATCTCCTAAATAAACATGTCAAACTTACTTGTCAACATATCCCTACTACCTCTCCGTCCACCCATTTGTTTTCGACACATTAGGGCATTCTAACAAACTGTTAGAATGTAAAGAAATAGTACCAGCGCAGTGCGGCAACTGTTGGCACTCCAATACTCAAATCAAATGTTAGGATTTGGATGTGGGAGAAATAAATAGATACAATTTTTGCTAGAGTTTTGGATATTGTATACTTACAGGGCCACGTAACGTTTTCACCTTCTTTGGGACTCTCTTATTTGCCATATGCTGTGCTTGTGAGTGGTCCCTCAATTAGTTGTCTTAGAAATGTCAATTATTGTTCATGATCTTTCTGATTTGAAATTTGTTTACAACTAGTATGAGATTATATATATCTATGCCTCTTTTGGGAAGATCGTGTGTGACCTTACTGTAACACACAGGAACCTATGTCTCAAATGTTACTCAAATAATTCATTTAATCATTGTTACGGGCTTACGGAGGCCCTCCACCTCGTCCATCTACCTCATCCGACATGTGTTGGACAAACTGATCTGGAGAAACCACGTGGAAGACGAATCGAATTAATGACGGACAAACTGATTCCATTACTTCGAATTGAAACGCTATTGCCCCCACTTGGTAGAAGAGTCGAACTCATCCGTCATTCACGATGGATGCAAAGGCTCACACTCTATGTTCATTGCGCTTCATAAATCGCCTTACCACACCTCTATTAAGATCTTTTGTGAGGAGATCTCTCCAAAATCAAGTCCTTGACGGATTGATAGGACGTGTGGCAGGCTACAAACGATCAACTCAGTTGTTATGTCAGAATCATTTAATATCTACCAACCTATGGATTGATGATTGTTGCCTATGAAAGGATGACTCATTTGGGATCCAAAATCACATGCCCCCCATCCAACGGTTCTCCTCTTCCTTTCTCTATTACAAATACTCTTACGCTATGACAAAGGAGGGGTTCTCATTCCAATCTTTGCATTCTAGTATTTTTAACTTTAAAAAGTCTCACACAATATTTACACACATTCTTACCCACGCCTAGTGGCCACTTCACTGTCATGCACCACTTTTCGATTGACTGAAATACCAACTTGACCATCGGAGTGCTCGCGACTGCTTCCACCCTGCCGAAAAAGGCCACAAATAACTAACGGCGTGCTACCGTTTGCAAGGAGGAATATACGCGAAGACTTATTCTGTTGGCCACGTGTCGGAGCCATTTTTAGAGTCAACAGATTAACGCCGTCTATGGGAACATTACTATAAACACGAGTATCCCCCCGAAAGAAAAGCTTATCAGAATATTTGGTTGATATTCCCTCTTGAAAAAGAAATTTGTTCTTGAAGAAAGAACAAGTGGAAGACATAAACTAAGTTTTCATTATTTGAAAGAAGAGAATTTGCAACTCCAGACCAATGAGTCCCAAGTGGAAGACATAAACTAAATTTATGATTGCTATTGGAAGACCCTTTTACAAATAGGAGGCCTATGAAGAATATGCCATAAAGAGAAGATCCATGAAAAATGCATCATATTAAGGAATGCAAAGGTATCATCCTTGCCTAGGCACTCCGACTGTGCAAGGCTTCATCCTTACCTAGACAACCCAGATGTGCAATGCCTCATCATTGCTTATTCACTTTGGCCATGCAAAGATCTCATCATTACCTAGGCACCTCCGCTGTGCAAGGCCTCATCCTTGCCTAAGCATCCTGGATGTGCAAGGCCTCATCCTTACCTAGGCACCCCGGATGTGCAAGGCCTCATCCTTACCTAGGTACCCCAGGTGTGCAATGCCTCATCCTTGCCTAGGTACCTCGGCTGTGCAAGGCCTCATCCTTGCATAGGCACCCATGCTGTGCAAGGCCTTATCCTTACCTAGGCACCCCAGCTATGAAATATCTGATCATTGCCTATTCACTTCGGCCATGCAAAGGCCTCACCCTTGCCTAGGTACCTCGATTTGGCAAGGCATCATCCTTACCTATTCAATTCGACCTGCAAGGCTGCATCCTTACCTAGTTAGCCCAGATGTGCAATGCCTCATCATTGCCTTTTCACTTCGGTTATGCAAAGACCTTATCCTTACCTAGGCACTTCGACTGGGCAAAGCCTCATCCTTACCTATTCACCTGGGCCATGCAAAGCGCCTTATCCTTGCCTAGGCACCTCAAAGGTCTCATGTTTGCCTCGGCACCTCGGATATACAAGACCTATTATCCTCTTCCACTGATACACTATCTACCGGTGGAGAACGCCCTTGACGAGGTGTGTGACGTCCCCACGGGGTCACCTCAACTAAGGATGTCTACTTCGATAGGAGAGGTGTGTGACACCCCCACTGAGGTCACCTCATCAATCTTTCGGAGATGATACTTTTCAGTTAGAAAATTCCTTTACCGAGATACGTGACGTCCCTAAGGAGTCACCTCAACCAATGATGACCACTTAATCAGGGGAGGTGTGGGTGCACTCCTAGTGAAGCGGATCAACGGTATTTTCATACATTCTTACTCCTTGTTGAGGTATATACGTCCCCAAGGGGCCACCTCAACCAAGGATGTCCACTTGATCAGGGAAGGTGCGGGTGCCAATTCTAGTAAAGAGGATCAGTAGTGTTCTTACACATTCTTACTCATTTACGAGGTGCATACGCCCCAGGGGCCACCTTAACCAAGGATGTCCACTTCATCGGGGGAGGGGGGTACGGGCGCCATTTCTAGTGAAGCGGATCAGCAGTGTTCTCACACATTCTTATTCCTTGCTGAGGTGTATACGCCCCCAAGGGGCTAACTCAACCAAGGATGTCCACTTCATGATAGTTGTGGGTGCCACTTCTGGTGAAACAAATCAGCAGTGTTATCATACATTCTTACTCCTTGTCGAGGTGTATACAGCCCCATGGATGTCCACTTCTTTAAGATATGTGTAGTTCAATGGTTCAAACTTTCCTTAAAGTTCCAATCACTCAAGTCTTTGTCCGTAGTCAGGACTCGTCTCTACCAACTTTCTTGAAAGTTGTAATCACAGAAGGTTTCGTCCTTCAGTTAGGACTTTGCGTCTACCAACTTTCCTAAAAGTTGCAATCACAGAAGGCTTCATCCTTCAGTCAGGACTTCGCCTCTACCAACTTTTCTTAAAGTTCCAATCTTGTAATACAATATCTCTAATGAAATATAGTCTAATATCAATGTGCTTAGTGCGTTCATGAATAATAGAATTTTTCTATAGATGTATAGAAAATTGACTATATAAATATATTGCGACATAATTATTTAAAACAAAAAGTTCATGAAACAAACCTAAAAGTCACAAAACCTATTTAATTTCTTCAATAGTAGCTATATACTCTAATTCTATTGTGAATAGTACAACTATATGTTGTAACTGTGATTTTCAATTGCGTGGCTATCAATTGTACCGCCGTTTCTCCCTCTTCAATCAATAGAGGACTCACCGGAACCCTAGAAACCACCACTTTGCAAACCATAGGTAATTCACGGGACTCGATGCACAAGAAGAGAGCCACTGGAGGCAAGAAGAAGGTTTGGACAAAGAAGAGAAAGTATGAGCTTGGAAGGCAACCGGCAAATATTAAGTTGTCAAGTAACAAGACAGTACGAAGGGTGAGGGTTCGAGGAGGTAATGTGAAGTGGCATGCCTTGAGGCTGGACACAGGAAACTACTCTTAGGGGACTGAAGCTGTGACACAGAAGACTCGTATTCTTGATGTGGTTTATAATGCATCGAATAATGAGTTGGTTAGGACCTAGACTTAGGTGAAGAGTGCCATTGTTCAAGTGGATGCTGCACCATTCAAGCAGTGGTATCTTCAGCACTATGGAGTTGACATTGGTCGCAAGAAGAAGATAGCTACCAAGAAGGAAGGAGAAGATACTGATGCTGCTGCTACTGAAGAGACGAAGAAGAGCAATCACGTCCTGAGAAAAATTGAAAAGCGTCAACAGGATCGCAAGCTTGACCCCCATGTTGAGGAGCAACTTGGCAGTGTCCGTTTATTAGCTTCAATCTCTTCATGCCCTGGACAGTGTGGGTGTGCTGATGGATATATTTTGGAGGGCAAAGAATTGGAGTTTTACATGAAGAAACTCCAGAGGAAGAAGGGAAAGGGTGCCGTGGTGCTACCTAGATTCAAAATTTTGCTACCAGAAGTGTCATCTTATTATACTTATCTTTTTCATCTTTGCAATTGCTCTAGCTTTCGAGAATTAGATTGAACTTTTCAATTGTCATGCTAATCAATTTTTGTGGAGAATTATGTTTAAGTAAAAAAAAAAATTGTGATTTTCAATTAACGCAAGAGTTAGACAAAGTTGATTTTCTATTATCCCTATCTCCAGTATAGTTCGCATCAACAAAACGTTTCAATTTCACACTTTCTTTATTAATACCAAACTTTAGACCTACATCACTAGTCCATTTTAACAGTAAAAGCTAAATACGGTCTAGTGCAAACCTTCAAATATATAATAGATCTAATCACATTAGAATATCGAGTTCTACCCATATATTCTATTTCATTTTCATTACATGGAGCCTGATCTTTAGATAATACAAAATGATTAGCTAAAAATAATATAATAGGTTTGCAATCATGCATGCCAAATATTTTCAAAACATTTGAAATATAAGAAGACTACTGCAAAAACAATGTAGAATTTGACACATCTCTTTCAATTTCTATACCTAGGATTCTCTTAGTTTTACCTAGATCAGTCTTGTAAGATTCGACATTTAACTTCATTTTTATCTTACTTATCCACTTAGGTGATGATCCAACTAAGAGCATATCATCCAGAGTGACGAATCCAGGATTTTGAATGACTACAGGCGATCGTTGACTGGTGGGCATAATAAACTATTAACAATAAAATATAACAATTATTTTGCTAAAACCAAACATATATAATTTTGTTATATATATCAACAATATTCACCAAATGACATAGTGACCAAGTTTTGTATAATTCAAAGGAAGAGCACATACTCGAATCTTTCCAATTGCATTAAAATCGCTAAAACTTAACATATATTATTTTGTTACATTTGTCAAAATTCAACGAATACAATAATCTTAAAAATGACTTACAAGTTTGAATTCCATCCCTATTGCATTTATTTTGGTAAAAATCATAGAACTAGAAAAATTACACAATAAATTGGTATAGAAGAGATTTGATCACAGGACTTCCAATTTGAATATGGAGGCTCTAACCAACTGAGCTGTAAGAAATGTTTGAAAACAAAATGTATTACCAGATATATATATATATAACTTAAAAAGTTTATCTATTCTTAACAACAAAAAAATTTGTTCCGATGGATCTAGAACTCCCAGCCATTGGTGCTCCTTGGATGCTAGAATAGCCTATGATCATTCACATAGAGGTATAAAAATACATAATCATTATTAGCATCGCCATGTTGAAAAATACAGGGAATTATCAAATTTACTTATTTGAAACCCTATAGTGAGTTCAAAATATTGAAATATTTTATACCACTATCTAGGTGATTATTTTAAGCCATATAAAGACCTTTTTAGGCAACACACATGATTTGGGTTTGGTTTTATCTTTAAAGCCATTTGATTCATAAAGATTTGTTCTTCAAATTCACCATGTAAAAAAAGGTTTTTACATCAAGTTCAAGTTCCCAATCAAAATATGCAACCAATGCAAAGTTGGCCTTAGAGGTGTACTTAAAAAAAATCTCATTATAATCAACACCATTTTTTTGTGCGTACCCCTTGGCCACTAACTACCTTTAAATCTTAGGGGTTCAGATGCACTGAAACATTCCTTAACCTTAAAAACCTACTTACAATCAACCGAAGATTTATTCTTAGGTCTAGGTACTAGTTCCCAATTTGATTCTTTTCTAAGGAACTTATCTACTCTTTCAGTACCTTAAGTCACTCTTCATTATCTCCTCAAAGGTTTTTGGCTCTCTATCAACTACCTCCTTATAGCTAGCATGAAAAAAAGTGAACTCGGACTTATATCCAAATCTTCTAGGCATTCTCTACTGCCTTCTTTCTCTTTCCTTAGCTAAGTTATAATCTGCTAAGGGATTTTCATCCTTAGGATGCTCTTCTATCACTACTTCATCTCCAATCACCATCTCAAGTTTTTGAACTTGAGTCTCCACCTCATTAGAAATGGCATGGGCAAATGTGCTAAGTTTTCCTAACTCCACCTTCAACTGATCTCTATCTTCACATTTCTCTTCTTCACTCACATATTCAGATTCAGTCTTAAGACAGAGTATTTCACCCTCTTAAACGTAACATCTCCACTCACAATGATTTTAACCTCCGTTTAGCTTTTATCCCACAACTTGTAACCCTTGACACCTTCAGGTAACCTAAAAAAACACATTTCTAACTTTAGGTTCAAACTTTTCCCCACTTTGATGAAAAAATGCAGCACATCCAAAAATTCTAAGCACAGAATAATCACTAAGATTAGTAGACCATTTTCACGAAGAGTATCACCATTCAATGCAACAGATGAAGTTAAATTAATCAAATAACAAACAATTATAATAGTTTTCCTCCAAAATGACTTTGAGACACCAGAATTTAACATCATGCATCGCACTTTATCAAGTATAATTCTATTTATCATTTTCTCTACTTCGTCTTGTTGAGGAGTGTAAGAAAAAATCTTATGCATTATAATTCCATTCTCTTTGCCCATATTTTCAAATTTAATGTTACAAAAATCTAGACCATTATCAATTCTCAAAAACTTAATCATCTTGCCAGTGTGATTCTCAACTTGTCTTATCTAATTATTGAAAATAAGGAAAATATCAGACTTATATTTTAAAAGATAAACCCACACCTTTCTCGTGTAATCATCGATAATAGACAAGAAGTACATATTTACACCCGAGGTAGCATTACTAGCAGGCAGGGGCAGAGCCAAAAAAGATACGTTAGGGTGAGCTGAAATTTAATTTTTTTTTCAATGATATCACTCGAGATTTAGTTTAAAAGGTTAAATTCATAACACTCATAATAATGTGGGTCAGAATATATTTTGGGATACTTATAAAAAAATTCTAACAAATATATTGTTAACTAATAAAATTAAATATAGAGCATATTACTTGTTTGATCATAACATCTATTTCATGGTCAAAATAAATAAATTCTGAACTCACTAGTATAAATAAGTAATATATGAAAAAATGCATTAGAAAAAATTTAATTACTTTCAAGTTTAGTCAAACATGTAGCATTTCGTACTATTCAAATATGTTATTTATCTTTAGTCAATAAAAATTATTTATTATATAATAAACTAATTTAATTATAAGTGAACTCTTTAAACTTAGTTATATATGTGTGCGTGAAATAAATACTTAATTTGGTAACGAGCTATCTGTGTATCCTGAATATGAATAAAATAAATTTGTAATTATTGTAGAGTCTTAAACTAAATTTGAATAATTGAATATTGGGTTTGTGTTGGGAATAAAGTTAGTGATGCTAAAATTAATTTTTGGACCGAGCAACCATTTTTATTCTTTTAATTTTTACCAAGAATTTGGGTCAAGACTTACAATTTTAACAAACCATTTTAGGCTGGGGCAGAGCTGGGCCTCTCCATTCGCCCCTGCTAGCAGGACTCTACAAATATAAATGCACACATTTAAGCATGTATTTTAGTTTTATGAACATTCATGAAGAAATAAGTTATATGATACTTATCAAGCACATGGTAATCACAGAAAGAAAAATCAGGCACACAATTATTACCAAAAGCACATTTTTCATTAAGAAGCTTAAGTCACTTAATATCCACATATTCAAGTCTATTGTTCCATTTATGTATGTGATCAACCTTAACAGAATACATAAAGAAATTCAAACCACCTATCGCTTCTCTAGTAGTGATATAAATATCATTTTTCTCGGTTCCCTTGATAGAAATAAGTGCACTCTTAACCAATTTCAAAACTCCATTTCCAATTTTACCAGTGAAATTAGCTGTCTCAAGTCTCCCTATTGAAATTAAATCACTAGACAGTTCAAGAATGTATCAAACTTCTTTTAAAGTATACACAAAACCAGTGTCAAACTTTAAGGTATTATCTATAATCCCAGCAATTGCGTAAACATAATTGTCACATAGCACAACATGTCCATCATTTGATTCATACAAGTTTTCAAACCAATCTTTTTGTGATGTTATACGAAAAGATGCACCATAATCAAGTATCCACTCATGCAAATGGAAATTGGCAGTTAAATACAATTCAGCAGGATAAGCAACATAACTTTTAATCATATACACTTGACCATCATCAACATTGGAAACACAAGGAGACACATTTACTTCCTCTCTCTTTACCCTTTAACTTTCCAATTCCTCTTTGTAACAATCTTTTATAAAATTTCCCGTGTTCTCATAGCCATAGCATTTCTTAACCATGGTTTTAGATTTCGATCTAAACTTACCATTATCCTTCTTTTTACCTCAATTACTACTTGACTCGTCAACACTTTGGAATCCATCACGACTATTTTGTCTGCTGAGTTATACCATTTACCATGTGAATCTCACCGCTTTTCTTACCAAATTTTTCAGATTTAATCACCATCTCCTTACTTCTAAGTAAGTCAATACAACGTTAGGGTGTTCACACCATACTTGATCGCATTTTTAACTTCCTTATAAGTAGAATCAAGCAAAATTATAGGTTTGTAGGTTTCAGATATTATCTCTTCATAGTTAAAATTACCTTGAATATGTTTGTTGAACATGTTTAAATTGAAAGATCCATTTTAAAATTAAAAAACGTTCAAGTAAGTAAAGTTTGTTTGGAGTAAATTTGAACAAATATAATCCTCCAATTTTTTTCAAAGTTCTTTATTGGTTTTCAATTTACCCACTTTTTTTTTTTTCCAAAACAACATTATACAAGTGTAAAATGATTGAAGTGTAAGTAAGTTCATCGGCTAACATTTATAAGCCATCCAAATAAGCGAGAAACAGGCCATGAGGAACACTAATTAAATTAGGTTACTTCCAATGGGTAAAATAGTTTTAGGGTTGGGTCGTTTCATTGAGGTGTCGACTTTGTTCAATCATTTGATCGATGCTGACAAAATAAATTCTACCGATTTAATATCATAGTTTGGGATGTCGTTTGACAATAATTTATCAAATAGAGTATGCAATCTTACGTGGCATCTACACAAGCTCCACATGGTACAAAACATATTACACGTTTGTAATGGACAAAATTAGTTTATTCATCAAATAATTTTTTTGCTAATTTCCATTTCTGAACTTTTTATTGTATTAAACTTTCATTTAGACATACATAACATTCCATTTAAATGAATGAAAAGTGTATAAAGCTAGAAATGTTTAATTTGTGAGATGA
This sequence comes from Fraxinus sp. D2006-0159, assembly GCA_903798375.1. Taxonomy (NCBI): domain Eukaryota; kingdom Viridiplantae; phylum Streptophyta; class Magnoliopsida; order Lamiales; family Oleaceae; genus Fraxinus; species Fraxinus sp. D2006-0159. The sequence continues at coordinate 20,747 of CAIGRQ010046649.1, forward strand.
CATAATTATAACATGAACACATATTTATAACATAAACAAATGTTTAATAGCAAACATAATTAGATCAAACTTGAAAGTCAAATATATAGAAATTAAGTGAATGGTTGATAAAAGTTTGTAAAATTTTACTAAAATTTCATTAATTTTTTAGCTGGTCAAACTTTATTTTTTACAATAAATTTCGTGAGATTAATATATATTTTTTTCTCAACTTTAATAAAAAATTCCTAAAACTTTATATTGAAACTTGAAAGGCGTCTTTCACTATAAATCAACGAGGAAAAGAAGTCGCAAGTTCTGCTACTACTTTAGCTGAAAAGAAGTGGAAGATAGAGAAGAAGAAAAATTGACGAATTCGAAAGAGACACTCATGGGTGGCACGATCAGAAATCCAAACGCTTTTCTATTAGTCATTTGGGCTCTTTTTTTACTAAATTCCTATCAAGTTATCGGTAAATCTCGTACTCCCATATCTGTAAGTGTTGCCTTTTCTGTTATTTATTTATATTTGTTTTTGGGGCGGGTGGGGTGTAGAATGTTCACTGGCTTGTAATTCCATTGGATCTCGATCCTTTAGGGATTTTGATGGTGAACCTTGTATCTCTATTTAACAGGACTCAGAAATTAGACACAAGAAAAATGAGTGCTATGCGGACATTGAGAGGTAGAATTTTCTTACTATCATAATTTTCTTAGTGGGATTTCTTTGTTGAAATCATAATTCTTTTGGTTGGTTCCCTTGATGGGTGTTCAGTGAACTTATAGTGCTGCTTATAATTCTTGATTTTATGGTTTTTGTTCATTTGTTTGTTGCGAAGTGGATTGTGGGGTCAACAATGCAAGTCCTCGGTGATAGCCAAGGAGAATTGTGCTTTACAATGCTTGTCTCCAGTCTGTTATGAGCTCATCTACGAGAGTGATCCGGTGCAAATTTAAAAGAATTTTTATTTGCACTTCTAGCAGCTTATGCTTATTGTGGATGTGGTTTAGCTATATGTGTTTATTTGGTTTGGGTTTTTTCGATTGCAGTTGGAAGAAGGAGAGAAAGATTATGTGAGGAGTTCGGAGTACAAGTACTGTATGCACAGGTAAAAATCATATATATCTATTTCTGAATAAGATTTTTAAATGTATTTGTGTGTACTACATTTCCTCTTTGAGCTCGTTTGGAAGAGATTAAAATCGGATTATATTGAAAAACTAGCCGTTAACTTTTATTAGACGAGTGGGATCCAATAAAAGCTATATTTTCAATTTTTATTGGATTTTAATCGGTATCAAACGGCTCTTTATATAAATGTATGATAGGTCTCTATATATGTATTGATGCCACTGAAGTTGAAAGGATAAGAATGCTATTAACAGGGTTTTAACATCTAGTCTAATCACATTGGGAAGACAGAAAGCGTAAAATTACAAAAAATCAATATCTAGGTCTTTGTCATTTTTTGTCTTTGGTATGTAGATTTTCTTTCATTGTGCCTTTTAACAAGGGTTTAGTAGAAGATAAAAAAAATCATGAATTAAAAGTGGGGGAAATGCAACTAAAGAAAATATTGTACTTCACTATTTTTGAGTTGATAATTCATGAAGAGTATTGGAATTATGCATTGTGTTACACTGATAGATTTGTAAAGCAAGTTGTAAGCATGCACAGATTTAGAAATTGAAATGATTAACATTCCTATAATTTTATGCAGCTGATGATAAGCTTTACCAATTTAAAGAGAGTCAATAAAATAGGGTTTTGAGAATTTTGTGTATAGTTTTCCTTTTGGCACTGGCTGCATATTGGTTGCAGGGCAATAAATTATCAATGTGTATCTGGTTCTGTAGAATTCTTCGTAACTGCTCTATTTGAAATGCATGGTTTTATACTTCAAAAGTAAATCCAAGGGTACAATTACTAATTAAGATTTCTTCTCAAGCTCTTGACCTAAAAGAATTGGTGCCAGAAATTGAATTATATTCCATATCAGATATCTGAGAATAGCTGTTAATTGGACAAGTGCCAGTTTATTGTCAAGTGATTCTCATGGTTTCCATGTTGTGTCAGACTGTATATGACAAGATGCATCAACCTTCTTAGCCATATGTATATCCTGCTGCAAGTTAATACTAGCACTGTCTCATGATGATATTCTGCCTTCCCTCTATATTTCTTGACCAGAAATTGAATTAGTGGAAATCACAACTGGTAAAAGAAAAGGGATGGAAGAATTAGGTTATATTTTGGGTTGTAGTTTTGGGTTTTGCCTGTAGTCTATTTGGATCTCTCTCTTGGGAGCCAGATGCATGCATATACCTGAGAGATGTATTCAGAATCTGAAGAAGGTGTATTGAATCTTTTGCGGATTGTTCCATTCGCTTATTGCTTACCTCATATTAGACCACCTTTTAGCCTTCTTTCTCGTTATTATGCCTGTGAGGAATAGTAGAGTAAGTTGTTGGAAGGATGACAAAGTTGTAGCCAGAAAATAGTCTTTCCAGAGGGGTAAGAGTCGCCTTGACCTGTAAATTTCATGAACCCTTTTTACTCCCTCTCCTTGAAATGGTTCTTGGTTAGTCCGACAATAGAGGCACCCTTCAAATTGAGTGTGAACGTGCAAAATTTAGGTGGAATCAGTTAAATATCTTGTCTAGTTACATTGTGTTAATTTTCAGCTTGTCTTCATATTTTTCATACTTGTCCCAAATAATGATATGCTCTAGCTTTTGAAATGCTAAACAGGGTAGGGATTTAGAAATCCTTTTCATGATTGAGTAAGTTCGAAGATTTTATTTTATTTTATTTTTTTGGGCAGAGGCTGTCCAAAAGATATTTTCTGCTTGTTGCATTCTCCTCAACAATTAGCTGGAAATAAACTACTCATCTTTTATCCAAATAATTCATTGTGTCTGCATTTATAATGCTCCACTATTCTCATGATTTTGTTTATGGCAGGGTATCTCTTGGAGAGAGTCTAGATGGTATTAAAGGTTCCTTCGATTTCTAACAACTTGACAGTAATCCTGCGTGACAGTGCGGGTGTATTTTTGGCCTGGAAATTTGGTTTACGAGAAAGCTGATCAAATAATGGGTAGGGAAAGACCAAAAAAGCAGAAGCAAGACATTTGTATATTTGGGAGTGTGTATCGTACAAGCTAAGAACCTGAGATGTCTTGATAGTCTCTAAAAAAGGGGAAAAGGATATATAGCTACAAGACTTTCAATATGAAGGTATTCAATATATTGTTCTAATATTTTAGTGAGAAATTTCCATATGAGATCTCCTACCCGCAGTCGATTTGCATGAAGACAATGAGAACTACTACTTCAAAGAAAACGTTCAAAGAAATAATGTTAATAGCCAAAGTTACTTGTATCTTCTTATGAGCAGATTCTCTGTTTTATTCAGTACACAATGAACGAGTTATCGATATACATAATCAATTAAACAGGCTTGCAATAATACCACCTGTCTTTACATGTAGAGGAAATTAATTTTCTATCCTTTCCCTACACTTTGTTGAAACATGACAATCACCATGGTCACTATAGATGCATAGACTGAATTTGGCAACTTTTGTACGACCTTCCCGACTCCTGGAACGTTCTCTGCCGTCCTCTTTGTCAGCAAAGCAACTGTCGGAGCAACAGCCAGGGTAGTGAGTAATCCCCTACTTACAGTCACGAATGTATCGTGGGTTATCCTGAGCACGAACTTTGCAAATTCTTCACGATCCAGTTCACCATCAAGGTTGATATCACTCTCCTACACAGAAAAAATCAAATTACAAAGTCAGAGACAGTGAAACAACAATATTTTTGGTCATCAATACATAGTATTAGAACAATGTGAAGAGTCAAGAATTCCGACAAGTCATTCCTCACCAAATTTCAAGTGCTCAACCCACATCCACATGAAAGACAAGCCCATTTCGACCGAACCATTCCCCAACCACGAACACACGAAAATAAGCAACGCTAGAATTTTAGCGGGGTTCCCATTGCACATTAATCATTAAGAGCTTGAATATGTGTCCACTATTGACAGCACCAAGTTACAAAATCAGCATCCAATCCAAATTGTAGTCATTTGACTTGTCTAAGAACCACATGGTCCAAACAAAGTAGAGCCTAATAGTCACCAAATTCCCATGGGCCATCAGATGTGTCAACAGCAAAATTTAATTATGAACCAACTACAGTACTGTAGTGAATACGTTGAATGATGCAAATAAGTGATCCAACTAAATAAAACATCTTACATCTATTTTTTTTTTTCCCAAGAAAGCACGCTTATCCATGAATACCCAAATAAGCGCACATAATTTGTCGGGAAAACCCTTAAATCAACACCCGGAAGGCTTTAACTATCTATTATATATGAGATATGTCTAATTAGTTGAACAGAATTCGAGAAACAACTGGCATTCAATTGTATGTGTTCCAAAATGTAACATAGGTACACATTTTGGACCAAGCAAGAATACAGACCCAAGTATATAGGTCATCAACCTATAACCCTGGTTATGTCTGCAGACTAGAGTGGAATTGAGCTTTAGAGAGCAACCCTGCTACATGTACAAAAGAATTGTTAGACAGCATTACAGGGGGACAGGTGGCACACATTTATTGGACCTCAGACAAAAAACAGTATCCTAGCCGATGCACAGGTACCATCTGTCTCCCTGGCAATCTGCCCCTATACAAGGGCCTTAACTCCTCAGAGAGAGAGAGAAGCTCTTTCATCTTTCTTTATCATGATGAATTCCTAGTTATTCTAAAACCCAAATATTCTTGTTTCTTCAAGCATTGGGTGGCAAGAGGCCCGACGTCAAGAAAAATACTCAAGGCTATATAGTACAAATAAATCTTCAGTTTCATCAACCAATATAAAATCAAATGGATACATTATACATGAGCTTATATTAAGACAGGAAGACTCATTTAGGGGCTGTCTGGGATTGATTAAAATCTGGGCAAATGGCGCCTTTTTTACCGTTGAAGAGTCCAACAGTCACAATTCAAAAAAAAAGAAAAATGGCTGCTTTTTGAGTCTGATGGTCAACAGCACAACGGTCCAAAAATCAGTTTTGGTAGATTTAATCAATCCCAAACAGCCTCTTAGACTTGAAGTCACCCACACTTGAAAATTAATGAAGTTATCGATGGACAAGCAGAAAGATTGGTGATTCTGTAACAATCCGTGAAGGAATGCCATAAGAGCCATATCCACTTTCTGATGACAACGCAATGACTCAATTTTCGATGTAAAAAAGTGTAAGGTTCTATTTAAATACAGGAAGTAGATTAGCCGGCCATGAAAGTACAGGAGATCCCGTTGGATGAAACAAATGAAGAAAGAAAAATAACTCTACCTGTCCTGATATAAAAAATGTGCATTAGGTTTTATTGGACATTAGGACAGTAAATTATCAAAATTTAACCTTTTTTTCTACCTTAATATTGTCCACTGCTATCCATACTCTTACCAAACAAGTCGAAGGGGTCAAACATTGAAAAAGAAGTGTAGGGACACATTAAGGTCATAATAAGCATCAACATGACTGCACTTAGATGAAGAGTGTTTCAATGATTAATTTCTTCTTTGTAATTTAACGGCAGAGCTCTTAAATATTTACAGTGAAGAAATTGTGTGTGTGTGTGTATTATTTATCTTTATCTCATGTTGCCATTGCCTTTAAGATTTCTAGAATGGTATCTTACATAAAGAATCAAAAACCCTACAACATACCTGCATAAGAATCTTAATTCGCTCCTTCGATGGAGGATCGAAATGATGTCCAGGTAAACGCTTATTAATATCACTACAAGAACAGTTATATATGCTAATCACTATCCCATATTATTTAGAAAAGGGATAAATTAAAAGTAAGTTCTGCGGATTCCTAATGGATATAAAGCATATGCAGGTAAAGCATCTTACTTGTACACAAATAGCACAGCAATATGGAGCTCCTCAAACGTCATATTGGCCTTTCCAGTGTCATTCTTGAAATAATCAAAAATTTTGTCAGTTATTATTCTAATCTGCCTTTCTTTCCATTCATTACCTGCATGAAACACAAACATGTACAAGCATACATAAGATTATCATTTGACTGTTGATGTTTCTGAATACAGAGCCCGCATCCAAGGAAAGAAAATTACATATTAGTAAATCTGTAACTGTATACAGAGTGTCTGGATGCGTATATTTGCCCAAGTTTGATCATGGACAACCAATAAAACTTCCACCAGGCTCAAGCTAGTAACTTTCAATTTCAAACAGGTGATATGCATGTATTATGCTGAGGATTCATGCAAGCTAAAATTCCCAGGCCAGTTCCTTATAAATTCCCACAAAATCGAAGTGAAGCCCAATGACTTCCTTATCAAACAACGAATCATACATATAACAGAGTTTTCAAAATAGCCAGTGTTCCAATCGGAAAATATCATTTTACCAAAACATCGAGAATCTTCTCATTAGAGAATTCCCCAAGTCCACAATATTGCTAGTATTACATATTACTAAGTAAAATTAACTTGATGCAATCATAGTTCGAGATTTATCTTGCAAAAATTAGTTTCTTCTATATAAAATTGCAAAACAAGGTTGAACTTTAAAAATTAAGACGCAATATGCAAACTAATTTTCAGAGTAATTAATCCAGTAAGCAATTTAGCAAATAATACAACGAAAGAGGAAAGGCAAGAAAGCTAATAGTAACCCTGGAATAGAGTATAATGGATTTGACATACCAACATAACAAGATGGATGAAACATGTTTTACTGGGAATCAGCCACACCAGAAAAGATAGTTCTATTCAAGTTTTTGTATAAGTTATGCTGTTTGTATCACAATAGATAACAGACAGAAGTATCTGATATTGACTTGAAATAGCAAAACAGTAAGGCATATTTTATATTCAATGACCAAATTTTCCTTCAGCTATTGGACAACAGTATCCTACTTTCTAAATACTCACTTAGCTATGTAAAAGAAAATATGGCCAGATAGCATGTAGTTCAGACTTCAGAGTTACCTGTAAAGCATTTGAGTACATATCCAGATGGTTCAAAAGGTTTTTATGTTAAAAGACCATGAGAGACCACCCTGAAAGTGATTGAAATGATCTTCTGCCAAAACTTGTTAAAGAATGGAACGGAACAACTATTTCCTAATGGTAAACGACCAAATGTTTTGCTACTAATCTATTTTCCTCACACGAAATTCGCCATGGAGACCTTGTTCTGCTAGTTGATTACAAAGACTAACAACCTAAGCTCAATACACCCTCATGACGTACCATTGCCATTGTTAAAGAGCTTATTGAACAAAAAGATGCTCCCAAATTAACAGATCAGCAGTATTCATGAAAGCAAACTATTCCTGTTTTAATTAGACTATTTGAATAGACAATCAAATGTTCAATTATAGTACTGAAAGGGATTATTTACAGATCAAGATAAGTCCCCTGGAATAGTCTAAACCTTGATGTAAATTAAATATCGATAAATCGTTGGAGCAGTGAAAGTCAACAAAGAGATGCATGCCAACATGATACAATACAAAGAAGTAAATGAATTCAATTGTAGCTCTATAAAAATCGAAGCGAATTTCATGTAGAACGATACCTTGGAGTTTCTCAAGGATTTGTCCCATCGCGTTATAGACGCAGATTTGACGCAGAATATGTTGTTTGTCTGATGAAGAAATATATAGAGAAAGAGAAAGCTTCCAAATGGCTGTTTGATTGTAACTGCTACTACACGCCATCATTTTTTACAATTGTGCAATGACTAAGTGGATCGGGTCAATGACCATTGCACTTTTTCTTTTTCTTTCCAGGTTGGCACTTAATAAAAATATCTTTACCATTGACACTACTAGGCTAGAGTTAATTTCATCGATCATCGTAGTTGAACTTGGTAAGAAATTTGAAAATGATCATTAATGTGAAATTTATAACAATATCACAAATGTTACCTAAAATCATGCCCATGTGATTGAAAATGGGAATGAATTTCAACATATTGATTCTTTTGTATGGTTGTCGCATGAGGTTTAGAAATGTTCGGAAGTTGTTCGACGAAAGTCCTAAAAGAGATTTGGTTTTATGGACCGTAGAGATGGCAAAAAAACCCGTTCCGCCCCGCCCCGACGGGTTGGGGGGTCAGGGCAGGGATTGCCGCCCCGCGAAGCTAAATAAAGAAAAATAATAAAATTGAACATTGTTTGTTTAATTTTGGACATCGTTTGTTTTCATTGCTTGGTTTGGATATTGATGTAGTTATTTTAAGTATTGTTTGTTTTGGATTATAAAATTTTGAATTTGTATTTAATTGGAAATTTTCGGTTTAAAAAAAAAATACAAACGGGGCAAGGCTTCGCTCCGAACCCGCCCCGTTGCTATCACTAATGGACTGCTATGATCTAAGGGTTTGTAGATAATGGGATTCAGAAGGACAGACCGCAATATTTATTTAAGTGTGTGGGAATATTGTACAAAACAAATCCTCAAATTGATAACTATGACCCCATGGTTGTTTGTAATCGTGTCCATTGTTCACGAAAATATATTTCGGGTTAAAATCATTGGAAGTGTATGGTTCGTTAACAAGTAATAAAGTAGATTTTTTGTTTTCGAGTATCGTCACACGGAGATTGAGTTAAATTATTATTACCCTAACCTTAACCGAAACTAGGATAAAGGGACATTTTGTTGCGATGAAATTATAGCTTAAACAATGCTACGTATGTAAGTAAAAAATGATTTAACTAAATTAAATGCAAACGGCGTTAAATGCAAGTTGGAGTGTTTTAATTTATGATGAATGTTTTAGGATCATGAATCCCTATGTAATAATTCGTTTTAAACTTAGTTATGCACCTTGACAACACGGTGAAATATTCACAAATCAATGTTCCTAAATTATTCAACACTTTCTCTCGAGTAATGTCAAACATATTCTCATATATTACTTGACTATATCTCTATGACGGATACGAACATACAAGAATGTATGAGTTTTTATGAACACTTAAAGATTTACAAAAAGCATAGCGGTATATTTATATCACTTATCGAACCCTATGACAATGTATATATGTCGAACATATTCTCTTCTTTCGAATGCATGAAATAAGCCACTACACTCACACAATTACGAGCACAATAATTATGGAGAAAATAAAATCATATAACCCATTCAAATATCCAAAACGTGTTTTTTGATGTCAAGAATGNTCTTTCGAATGCATGAAATAAGCCACCACACTCACACAATTACATGCACAATAATTATGGAGAAAATAAGATAAATATAAACCACTCAAATATCCAAAACATGTTTTTGATGTCAAGAATGTAAAACTAAGAAATAAAAATCATATTACATAATTTATCATTCCCCTAGCACAAATAAAGCTAGTCTATCATGTTATGAAGAAGAAAACATAAAGAACTTTGAAGAAGCAACATCACCCAATATGATTCTTGAATTTATTCTCGTGTTCTTGGCTTTGATCTATGCGTTCTTCCCTTGTTCTCTGTTCCAAAAGTTCTTTAAAATATGTTGCAATGTGTCTCTCTCACTTTTGGATGGCCTTAAGGTTTTAAAAGATGCCACAAGATTCATTTCCATAAGAGTTCTATTGAAATAAGGGAACTAGAAAAATTTTCGTGATTTGGTCTGGGTGGGTGCCCAGTAGAAAATGGGGCAACCGCCTGACTTAATAATTAGTTTCGGTTAACACAACTCGACCAATATAACTGGACGGCTGCCCAGTTATAAAACTTTCCCGAATTTTCTTTTTAGCCCTTTTCTTCATTCTTTCTTCCATCTTGATCCTCCACATTAAATTAATTCAATTTTAGTGTTTCAACTTTTATTTAAATGCATATTAGTCCCTAAACTTCCATTAATTGGCCAATTTATCTTTCTTTATTTTCCAACTACTTAGAAACAGTTCCAAAACTGAAATAAGATAAAATAAACCTAAGTTAAGTAAAATGCAATAATAGAACGACACAAAAGTTTAGTAATATAGCCCTAAATAAGTGTACAAAAAATGCACTTATTAAATATCCCCAAACTAAAACATTTCTTCGTTCTTAAACAAAACTAAAACTTAATTCCACATAAAACATGATTTAACGACATGTCGTGTCTCAGAATTAGAATTTAGTAATCAATAAATTGAACAATTTAAACAATGCAAAAATCAAATCAATCTCCACATGTTATATGCATAACTCGACGTGTGTGTGTGTGTGTGTGTAAACTCATGTAGACATCTCAAGCATATGATTGGCTCAACACTGACACATAGTAGTCAAATAATTCCTTACTTCGCTCAAGAGATGCACATACCCCCAAACTTATTCTTTTCACTCAATTTTCTCAGGGTGCATCCTAAGTTGAACTCATTT
>CAIGRQ010046651.1:0-20563 GCA_903798375.1 Fraxinus sp. D2006-0159
AAAGTTGTAGTAAAAATAAAATTCGAAAAAGAACATTGAAATATTGTTGAGATTGAAAAGAAATATAAACAATCACGACTTTACGTTTCACAATTAATGTAAAATTATTTTTGATATTTAAAACTTATCGACCATATATTTATCATGGCCGCACTTCAACATTTCCATCAAATTTTAAATCGCTTAAAACGAATGTTTGTAACTTAAAATACTGAATCAAATGTAAACAAAAAAATTGGCTTAATTTAAGATAAAAACTGAAGAAAAATGAAATTTAGAGAAATTAGTGTGGTTATGGGGGTTGAGGGTGGGTAAAAAAGAAAAATTAACGATTATGATTTTATGTTTAATAATTTAAGATAATTTTTATATTTAAACTTAATCGACAATATATTTATTATTATCACATTGTATGTTTTTTTTTTTAAAAATTAAATCAATCCAAATGGATATTCATATCGTGAAATATCGAATCAAACGTTGTAGAAAAAATAAAGTTCGAAAAAAGGACGTTGGAATGTGGTTGAGATTGAAAAGAAACATAAACAATCACGACTTTACATTTCACAATTAATGTAAAATTATTTTTGATATTTAAAATTTATCGACCATATATTTATCATGACCGCATTTCAGTATTTTCAACAAATTTTAAATCGTTTAAAATGCATATTTGTAACTTAAAATACTGAATAAAATGTATAGAAAAAAAATCGGCTTAGTCAAGTCGAGCCAAAAAGCCATTCGGCCCGGCTCGCGGCTTACGAACAGTAATGAGAGAAATGATTCTTTTATTTATGTAGAATAATTTAAAATAATTTTTATATTTAAACTTAATCGATAATATATTTATTATTATAACATTGTAAGTTTTTTTAAAAAAAATTTAAATCGATCCAAATTGATATTCATATTATGAAATATCGAATCAAACGTTGTAGGAAAAATAAAGTTCGAAAAAAGGACATTGGAACGGGGTTGAAATTGAAAAGAAATATAAACAATCACGACTTTACGTTTCACAATTAATGTAAAATTATTTTTGATATTTAAAATTTATTGACCATATATTTATTATGGACGGATTTCAATATTTTCAACAAATCTTAAATATTTTAAAATGCATATTTGTAACTTAAAATACTGAATCAAACGTAAAAAAAATAAAATCGGCTTAGACAGTTTAGTCGCGAGCATAGCCAAAAAGCCATTCGACTAGGCTCGCGGCTTATGAACAGTAATGTGAGAAGTTATTCTTTTATTTATGTAGGATAATTTGAGATAATATTTATATTTAAATTTAATGACAATCTGTTTATTATTATTACATTGTAAGTTTTTAAAAAAAATTTAAATCGATCCAAATGGATATTCATATCGTGAAATATCGAATCAATCGTTGTAAGAAAAATAAAGTTCGAAAAAAGGATATTGGAATGGGGTTGAGATTGAAATTGAAAAGAAACATAAACAATTACGACTTTACGTTTCACAATTAATGTAAAATTATTTTTTATATTTAAAATTTATTGACCATAACTTTATAATGACCGCACTTCAGCATTTTCAAAAAAATTTAAATCGCTTAAAATGCATATTTGTAACTTAAAATACTGAATCAAACGTATAAAAAAATCGGCTTAGAAGGTTTTGCCGAGCCGAAAAGTCATTCGGCTCGACTCGCGACTTATGAACTGTAATGTGAAAAGTGATTCTTTTATTTATGTAGGATTTGATTTTATACATAATAGAAAAATCAAAATGATTACACTTCTACCATTATGTTATCACATATTCCAATTTGAAGGATTCGACATTTGATATTTTCCTATCTTGTTATTCTTTCCCCTTTCTATTTGTGACAAGTTCAATCATTCGAGTGTTCATTGTGTTCCTTTTTTCTAACCGCTCCTTTTGACTAATTTATTTGATGTAAACATTCTTCCCAAAGTTTCTTCTCAAATGTTGATTGAGTGGAAAGACTATCAACATAAATTACACCCAAAAAATATCAACACAAGTTAAAAACAAAAAAGATATGGGCGAGTGGCGGCGCAAGTTGAAAACGAAAAACATATGCTTGTTTAATCCAATATAGGGCTAAAACTCACCATGATATAGCATCCTTGTTCTAGTTAGTGTAATGAATTTCATTTCAAGATTTTATAAGAGACGGATCACATGATATTTAGTGTTTGGACAGAAATACCAACTTGTAAGTGGCACTCTTGATGTAGTAATTAAATATTGACAATAAATTTAATCAAATATCAAATCTATTTTTGGTCCGACTCAATGTTCACTTAATGAAAAACTTTACAATCGTCACATATTTATTACCATATATGTGCAAATAATTCAGTCAAATATTAACTTTCTTTTGGACCGATCAATACCCGCATACTTTAGTAACATGTTGTTTCAACTAATCTATTTTATAAAATTAGTAATTCGAAATAAATATTAAGTATCAAGATTTGAAATTGATTGGTCCTTTATATTTTGTTTGACTTTTTCTCGAAAAATTCCAAAAACTCTAAATTTTTTGAAATTTATGGTTAAAATTCAGATTCCAAAATTTAGGAATCTAAAGTATGAATTTCAACTCTAAAATTCTTCTTTAAATCCTAATTGTTTAACATGGAGTTAGCTTTGATACCACTTGTTGAAATTTTATGAAACTTTAAATTTTATAAAACTGGAAAACCTAATTGCTTAATGGCAATGCTACAAGTACAGGATTTTAAAAATCCTGTACCTGCCAGACACTCACAACATAGGTGGGTGGGGTGAGATTTTTGTCAATATATTAATCATGTGGGGCCACCATTTCATCTCACAAAATTTGAAATCCTGTGTAAAATCTATATAAAAAAAGCCCTGTACTTAAAAGAATTATTCATTGCTTAATTGTCAAGATCCTTCGTATCAGATTACCAAGAGAATTATTAAATGTGAAACATACCTTAATTCATTGGGAATTGTGCTTTAATATTGGATCTTGAATCTTGATTATTGACTCTTTTTATTCTTGAATTCTTGATCTTGATTTTGACTTCTTGCTTCATAATCTTGATTGTTTTGTTCTTTAATTCAATTGCTCCAATCTTTCTTCTTGATTGTAATTTTTGATTGTGGTTTTGGATCATCCTCTTCAATATCTTTTCTCTTATATTCTTGTGTTGATGAGATGACATAAAGAATGGAAATCACATATGAATTGAAGACCATAACTTTATTTATAGTTTCCATAAAGTCAAATACAACCATAATGTATTCGATCTCTACACATTTAATCCAACCCACACTTTATTTAGATGTCATAAACCTAAAAATTTAATTCTTTATTAGATCACTTTAATTGGACTAAACTTTAAAATAGTCTTTTACACAATTAATTACATATGTAAGCACACACTACAAATTAATAATGCCAACATTTGATGCCAACATGTTACATGTATATAATCTTTGAAGAGGTAACTCCATATTTGTAATGAAATAGAATTATGCTACTTAGACTTATTAACTACCATTATTATGATATTACATATTCCAATTTGAGAAAAATAAAACGATTCGACATTTGATATTTTCGTATCTTGTTATTCTTTGTCCTTTCTATTTTTCACAAGTTCCATCATCCACGTGCTTCTTTTGACTAATTTATTTAGCGTAAACTTTCTCATATGTCGATTGAGTGGAAAGACTATCAACACAAATTACAAACAAAAAAGAGATGAGCGAGTGGCGGCGCACAATGAGAACGAAAACATATGTTTGTTTAATCCAATATAGGGCTAAAACTCAAACCATGATATAGCATTGAACAAGATCAATCATATTAATTAATCATTTCAAAGTCTATGTAACCAAAATCTTGAAAAACTAATCCTCTGCAAAAACGAGCATCACTCATCCCTCTCCCCGTTAAATCATGTATTTCACCCGAGAAACTCACTTGGACCATTCAACTTTTAGACCATGACTCACCAGAGAGAACCGAAACAAAACATAACGAACTATGAATATTCAGGAAGTTGTAAAGGGCTATATAACAAGAAATAAGTAGTAAGAGAAATAATGGATCTTTCGCCAAAACAGATGGATCTAGTAAAAACTCCAGCAGAAAAAGTAAGAGACCGTACACTTTTTGTCACCAAAAGAAATTCAATAATCTCGATTCATGTTCAATAATTGCTAAAGTCCAACAAAACATGTCATACCTTCACAAAGTTCCGTCAATTATTTGATTGCTGAGAAGAAGACTTTAGTGGTGAAAGCCCACTGCCCTTGATTGTTTTCACCCAGCTTTTTCTTTTATAAAATACGTCACGTTTTAATTATGAAAATTTATGGAGTTTTTCGACCTTACGTGTGGAATTATACTAATTAAAGCAATAAGTCACTTTTAATTAGTTTCTATATGGCCAAACAAATAATTCAATTATCCTAAATTGAATTACCGCAGTTTGTAATAAGAAATCAGTAAATAACACAAAGTTTGATGACGGAGAAATCCAATTAGGTAAAAACTCCAAAACTAAGTCAGTTACCTCCACTATAAACAATGTGGGTAACAATTCAATTCCAAACTAATTCCACTAGTTGTTGTAAACCCTGCAACTCCAAGATCTGCTTTGTGTTTACTATAGACTCAAGATCTGCTATCATAGATACTATCTAGTCAACCTGCTAAATCTCTCGATTTACCTCCTGTAACTTTCAAAATCCGCTGTCTTAGTCTTACAATCTTCTACACATGTCTATTCCAAGTGGATACCTAGGAATCTTCTAGTCCTGTTCTTCTTCCTACGCTTGTAGTCCAACATTTCTCAACCTCCAGAAATTTCTGAAACCCAACTGAGAAAGTACATTCCTAAGGAATGTTAGGAAGTAGGTGTTTTGGATTCACGAACCTTGATTTTTTCCCAAAACTCGGTTGTCTGAACTCAAGAATGATATGAACAATTTTACCAATGAATTGTATTTTTAAATCTCTCAAAAGATGATATGAATATGAGGCATAATAAGACAACCACCTAAAACTCGTCCCAAACATCTGTATTTATAGTTGGAGACGCTTAGGTGTTATGGGCCGTGTAAAACTCTTCAAATCAGAAATTAGTATGACCGCATAAATATGTCGCTCGAGCGAGGGAGTCTTTCGCTCGAGGCGAAAGGCAGGCGACAATATTTCTATTTCTACCGCTCGAGCCAAGTCAGGGCGATAGTCTAGCAAAATTACGACGCCCCGTTTTCCTTATTTTCAACCTCTAACTCTAACATAACTCATCTATACAAAATTGCATCCAAGTCCTTGACTTCTTACATGTGTTCAATTAAGATCATTTGTTCACAAACATGCCAATTACAACATTAGACCCAACAAATTATATTAAATATCATTAGCATTATTCTTATTATTTTCTTCAAATATCACTCTCTTACTTTAAGTAGTATATGCTACAGTATCTCAGACTGTACTATATCATCATCGACCTCTGTCCTCACAAACTAAAAATTCTAGCTCCGTCCCAGTGGACCATTTGCGTACCCGCATAACATGCAGAAAGATAACAAGTTGTGGGTGGGGGTAATTGCTGGTGGTAAGAAGTCAGAATATCAAACCCTAATTCCCTAATCAAGAAAGCGAAAGAGGTCAAAAAGTAGTGAAATTGAATCTCCCAGTGTCCTACAAATATTGTGAAGTAAAAACCCTTCTGTTCTTTCCTTCTCATGAAAAAAAGATCTCTCTTTCTACCCAAACTCCTCGTCTAATGCACACACATGTGCTTACAGCAGTGCACATACTAATCAATTATGTGTTTCGTATATCAAACGAGAAGAATGATGGATTTTTGTGGCACACGAAACACTTCTTAATAGAATATTTAGAGGGTGTTTTGTGTAGATTAAAATTAGATTTTTTATTAGATTGTGATATAAGTTTTTGAAATGTATAGTTGAAAAGTTGTGGGACCCATGAAAAATGTGGTTAATATTGATTGTTTGACTTTGACCTGAATTAAAATCGAATTTTAATCCGGACCAAACATGGGCTTAATATGTCAAAATGGATAGCATGTTTAGTATATTTGTTTGATGGGAATTAAAATGAGATTTTTAGTAGATTTTGATAAAAATTGATATAATGTGTGGTTGAAAAATTATGGATCGCATGAAATATTTGATTAATTTTTCACTTACTTAAATTAAAATCTATATTAAAATTTCCATCAAACAATGGCTAAATAAATGAGATTAGACAAGACAATTGACACAAAATATTTTTTTGACTCTCAAATTTTTAAATCAATCTAGTATCAATTCGATGCAACAAGTGATTGTGAGTGGGAAATTGTTTCAGCTTACATTCTTTTTGAAAGCAAAATCAAATTCTCTTGATTGATTGGTGAAATGTATAAAAATAATATAAACCCCACACCTTAAAACTAAAATAAGAAAAAAATGACCTACTGTTCTTTTCTTCACACAAAGTATCACTTACCCTTGTTTAGTCACGTTATTTTTTTTTTTTTTCATTTTCATTCTTTTTTTCATTTTCAACCGCACAAATTTCAATAAAAAAATATTTTTCATCACATCAATAATTTTTCTTTATTTTTCAACAATATATTCCCATCACATCAACCAAAAAAATAAATTATTGAAGAAAAAATGTGCACCAAACAGAGGCTAAATGCTTTAATAAGATGATGTGGGTCCATAGAAATGGACCTGAATGGTCCAGATATCCTGTACCCGCTCAATTTCCGTGTCTGATTCTTCCTCCTCTCATTTTCTTAGCGAGTATGCTATGAATATGAAATGTGAAAATATGCAGAATTGTCTACGAAAGGGAAAACGAAAGAGGAAAAAGATAGGTTAGGTGTAATAGTAAATCGATATGTTGAAATAAAAAATACAAAGAACCACTCCCCATTATTTCAATTCAGAGTATGTTCCTATTCACAGTAAAAATGACTATGAAGAACGAAATAATCTTTTACTTTGGTAATGTCGATTTTCGAGGAAGGAGAATACCATAATTCTCTAATATAAATATATTAAATAAAATTTCAATTAGAATTATTTTGATTAATTTAGAATAATCTTGAATTTCTGCAATTATACAAGTGAAAATTAGCCCTTACCAACTATTATTTCAATTTTTTTTTATTTTTACATTCATTTCCAATCACACATTGGTAAAATAAAATATTTTGCAATTGAATTTCATAACTTTTCTACATTTTAATCACATAATTTTTAAAAATCACTATTTAAAAATTCATTTTCTCAAAATAAAAGTCATGAACTCATGATCTTATCATTCGAATAGTATCAGTATATACTATAGTCAGATGATGGGGTCTACATGACCTGAATGGTCCAGAGATGCTGTCACCGCTCAATTTAGTTGAGTTGTTCTGCATGTATACTGAAAGTTCAGAGCAACTCAATTTAGTTTTGCCATTTTTCATATGGGAATTGAATACTGACTGGCCCACATGGCTGCTGTTGTAAAATTCTGTATTCGTCTACTTGAATCGTCTTTGCTTTGTCCTTTATGGCGTTCCATTATTTTGCTATGTGCCCCTGTTAATTGAACATTGGTGCTCATTGAGTCTTCTTGTTGAGCATCTATCGTACGAAATGCCCAAGATCTGAGTTTTAGGGGCTGGTTTCAGAATAGATTTTGATTCTCGTTTCAACTAAGTGTGAATTTTTCTTTTCTGAAAAAAGTTTGGCTGCGTACGTATGGGTGTTGTTTTAGAACACTTTTACGGTTGTAGTGATGAATTCCTGAATTTTAGTCTGCATAAATAAGTATTTTTAAGGATGCTAAACTCCGTTTGCTAGGAAGTTTATGAATTTTATTGTGATGTTCCAATTTGGGTTCTTATTTGAAATTAGCACCTGTCAAACTCTAGAATGGATGTGATTTGGATTCTTTCATTGTTGTTGTTACTCTCTTCTGGAGTGCTTTCAAACGGGATGATTGCAAATGTTTCTTCAAGACCAGCTGTCGTTAATGTTGGAGCTATTTTTGCTCTCGACTCTACAATAGGAAGAGTTGCCAAGATTGCTATAGAGGAGGCTGTTAGAGACGTGAATTCTAATTCGAGTGTCCTCAATGGGACTGAACTTGTGGTGAAAATCCATGATTCCAATTGCAATGGATTTATTGGCATGGTCGAAGGTAATCTATTTTCCGGCATCTAGAATTATCTAATTTGGCTGCTGTGAGAACTTATCGACAGAAGAAAACTGAAAGGATGAGAAATAATGTAGTTACTCAGTTACTGTTTTGAGTTCTTTATGATGTTAATAACAATATATAATGTCATGCTTGTCTTCAGTAACCCAGATTATTTATTACAATTGTTAAATTGAATGTAAGAAGTTACCGATTCCCCTGGCAAAGATTCAGAAATAAGGTCTAAAATATCTTAAATATGAAGGCGAACTTGATTTTTAGCCATGCTCAATCCTATCATATTTGAGTTCTTCGACTTAAGAGATATTGAATTAACTGACAAAACATTGATTATTCACAGCTCTGCGATTTATGGAGACTGATATTGTTGCGGTAATAGGCCCACAATCTTCAGTGGTTGCGCTCACTATACTTCATGTGGGAAATGAACTCAAAACTCCTTTCTTGTCATTTTCTGCAACAGACCCTACTCTCGCTTCTCTTCAATTTCCTTATTTTGTAAGGACAACACAGAGTGATATGCACCAGATGATTGCAATTGCTGAAATTGTTGAGTATTATGGTTGGAAGCAAGTAATTGTGATTTACGTTGACGACGAATATGGACGAAATGGGTTGTCTGCATTAGATGATGCACTTGCAGACAGACTTTGTCGAGTTTCCTATAAAGCAGGGATCCCTCCAGGAGATGTCCATCGGAGTGTCATCATGGATATTCTTGTCAAGGTTGCACTAATGGAGTCTCGAGTTATTGTTCTGCATGCATACCCTGCAGCAGGGTTCTTAGTATTTTCTGTGGCACGGTATCTTGGAATGATGGGTGATGGCTATGTTTGGATGGCTACAGATTGGCTTTCCTCTGTTTTAGATTCCTCTTCTCCTTTTCGCTTACAGACCATGATGGATAATATGCAAGGAGTTCTTGTTTTGCGGCAACACACTCCGGATTCTGAAAGTAAGAGAGAATTTTCAGCTAGGTGGAACAAATTGACTGGTGGTTCTTTAGGGCTAAATTCATATGCACTCTATGCTTATGATACTGTTTGGTTGGTTGCTCATGCTATTGATTCATTTTTCAATCAAGGTGGGGTTATTTCATTCTCTAATGACTCGAAGTTGCAAGCTTTCAAAGGGAATAAACTTCACCTAGAAGCCATGGTCATTTTTGATGGAGGTCCACTCCTGCTGAAGACCATATTGCAGAGTGATTTTGTAGGATTGACGGGACAAGTCAAGTTTAGTTCTGATAGATTTATCGTCTCTCCTGCATATGATATCATAAACATTGTTGGAACTGGTCTTCATCAAATTGGTTACTGGTCAAATTATTCTGGGCTTTCAACTGTTCCTCCTGAGACTCTATATTCAAGCCCCCCTAATCGTTCAAGTGCAAACCAACGACTATATGGTGTTATTTGGCCAGGAAAGACAGTAAGAAATCCTCGTGGATGGGTTTTTCCGAATAATGGGAAGCGATTGAAAATTGGTGTACCCAATCGGTTTAGTTACAAAGAATTTGTATCCCAAGTTCCGGACACTAATATATTCAAAGGATTATGCATAGATGTATTTACGGCTGCAGTAAACTTTCTGCCATATGCAGTTCCATATCAATTCATTCCGTATGGAGATGGCCATGAAAATCCAAACTACACCGAGATTGTGAATTTAGTCACAACAGGAGTAAGTATGATTAGGGTTATAGCTATTTCAAATTGCTCATATTTATGGATGAAGTCAACTAGAGTTCGGTTATATTGTTAGCTAATCATTATGTTTACTTGTGACAGTTCTTTGATGGGGTTGTTGGTGACATTGCCATCGTGGCAGATCGGAAAAAAAATATAGACTTCACACTACCATATGCTGCATCTGGACTTGTCATATTGGTCCCAGTTACGGAGTTGAATACAGGTGCTTGGGCTTTCTTAAGACCGTTTTCTCCTGCACTATGGGGTGTTACTGCTGCTTTCTTTGTTTTTGTTGGAATAGTTGTATGGGTTTTGGAGCACCGAATTAATGATGAGTTCCGCGGACCACCAAAGAAGCAACTTATAACCGTTCTATGGTGAGTTCAATCATACACGACTTGACAAGGAATGTGTATGTTTATTAAACTACCATTCAAAATAGCAACTGATAACTGTCAAATTTATTGATCTTTTTTCCGAGTAAAATTATCTTGTACTGTAACTAATAAATTTTCATATCTAAATTCTGCATCCAAGTTAATATCCCTAAAACCCAAATAGTAGAACTTCCTTTTAGTTACTCTTGAAGTTATGAACTTCAAGAATGGAGTAGAAGACATCTAGCACCATTCTTCGAGTCCACTGTCAAAGACCATCAATTTGAAAGGATATTTAGATTGCTTTTTGAGTAAGCTTGTTTTAAATTAGTTGTGACTAATATGTGTGGTCATTTCATATGGTTTTGTTAGGTATCCTAAACTTTTGCTTATTTTGTGCAAGGGCTGAAATTTTGGTCTGCACATGTGGTCTGAATATAAGGAAAAACTGGTGTTTTTTTTTTTTTTTTGTATTATAAGTCTTATAATGTACCTCAGCAAAGGAAAACGATGAATTTTTAATGTATTAGTTACAGATGTTCCTACAAACTTCAGAACTCATGCCTCCTATTGTTCTTCAGTTACCTTTCTCTTGATATTAGTCATTAGTTATTGGAGAGTCTACTACTTAGAAAAAAATCATAATCATGTGAAGTTCTTTTGATCTATGTCGAACTCTCTTCCTTGGCACAGGGTGCTTTTTCCTGGATGGATAAAAGGTTATTTCTGAATAATTGATTAATCATATTGATGTAAAGATGTCAAAAGTAGCTGATTTTATCACAATATGTCAAAAATTACGAATTCTTGAAGCATAACTGGTTAGGTAATGACCTTTAAAAATTTAATGGTTGTCTGAGCATGACATTCTATTGCCATATTGGTGTCTTGAGAAAAGGTATGCAGTGTTTTGATTATAGAAAGATGCATAGTCGATTACCACTAATTCAACTTTTTATGGAGTCTGATGGTTTAATTTGGGATTGTCATTCTTAACTAAAAGAACAGAAAACAGGTAAGAAGAACCGGTTTCTCACACCCTTTTGCTTGCTTATCCTGCAGGTTCAGCCTCTCAACCCTATTTTTTTCACACAGTGAGTGAAAACTGTGTTAGTGAATCTTTCTTGTAATATTTTTCCACTTCAATTGGTTCCTGATTGATAGATTTAACCTTCTGATGCTTTTCTTTTTTGCAGAAGAGAAACCAATAAGTACTCTTGGGCGTATAGTGCTGATAATATGGCTTTTTGTTGTCTTAATAATTAACTCAAGTTACACTGCTGGTTTGACCTCTATCCTCACAGTTCAACAGCTCTATTCTCCTATCAAAGGAATCGAAAGTTTAAAAGATGGTGATGGTCCTATTGGATACCAAGTGGGTTCTTTTGCAGAAAATTATCTGACCAATGAAATTGGTATTCCAAAATCCAGGCTTAAAGCCCTTGGATCCCCAGAAGAGTATGCCAAGGCACTTCTAGAGGGTCCAAAAAAAGGAGGTGTTACAGCAGTTGTCGATGAACGTCCATATGTAGAGCTTTTCTTGTCAAGCCATTGCAAGTTCAGGATTGTTGGTCAGGCATTCACCAGAAGTGGCTGGGGTTTTGTGCGTAACATCTATTGCTATTCCTCCATAATTTTTGAGGGTTTGCTTGCCTGTTCGTGCACTTTGACGAAGATAATATTTGTTTCATTATCTTCTATTTGTTTCCCAGTGCCCTGTGAAAACTGCTTATGATTGGACTAAATCCAGTTTCAAAAATTCCTAGATGGCTAATTTCTTGCATCTTTATGTAGGCATTTCCTCGGGACTCCCCCTTGACCGTTGACTTATCAACAGCAATTTTAACACTATCAGAAAATGGGGATCTCCAGAGAATCCATGACAAGTGGTTGAGGAAAAGCTTGTGCACTACAGATGATACCGAGATTGAATCAAACCGTCTTCACCTGAGAAGCTTCTGGGGCCTATTTCTTATGTGTGGGATAGTCTGTTTTCTTGCTTTCGTGATATACTTGTGGCAGATTATTCACAAGTATCGAGAAGTTGTCTCTGTTGAATCTGCTTCTAGGGGACAGGTTAGCTCACATTCTAGACGCCTTCAAACTTTAATATCATTAATTGATGAGAAGAAGGATCAATCGAGAAGGGACAGAAAAAGAAGGAAGCTCAACAGATGATTATGTGACGCTAAGTAAGGAGAATGAACTGCCCAGAAACTCTGAAAGGAGACAATCAGAAAATTCCTCTTAAGAACAACATAAACTAGAGGAAGTGAAATCTGTTCACTGGTTAAATTACATCTACCTGTCATTCAATGTAATATGCTCGTGTTTGTATCTTATGTGATGTTAGTAATTATGTGTATATAGGGAAAGTATAATGTACAACCTATACAGTCTTCATCAAAATGTATTTATGCATTTAGAAATTCGTTTTCTTGAATGAACTGTGTTCATGTATGGCAACACGTATTTTTTTCTTTCTTCCACTCTCTCTCTTAAGAATTATGGGCATGAGCACTGGGGATTGAACACAAATAACAGTGCCCAGGTAATAGGCATTAGTAGGTCTTCATTAACAGATACTCTCCTTGTATGTCTTGCACAGGCGACTCTGCACTCGTGCTCGCATCCAGGTGTGAAAATCTCGATTTGCTTGCATTGCCAATATCACTCTATCATGCAATGCGCATTTGACGTCTCTCCTCTCCTACTGAGTGAAAATCTTGATAATTAACAGAAAAGAGGACGAAGGTATATTAGTAAGAATTGATTCGATTCTAATGGAATAATGCTATTTATCATTAAGATAATGAAATATCGGTGATGTGGCAGTCTATGTGAAATAATGAGATTGAACAATTTAAAGATGATGAAAGGATGCGTCTTGAAGCATTCGAGTTTGTTCATAAAATGATGTACAATTAAATTTTCGGTTGTACATGTATATGACAACTTATAGATTTGTTTACCAAAAGATGTTATGACAAGATTTGATTGGGTCAAAATCTCATCAATCAAATAAAAAAAACCAGTCACACCTGTAAAAGATGTAAAAGATTATGTAAATGGTTTTCAATCGGTAAAAGATAACCAATGATTCTTATGAGCACGATGTCATTATTAATTAGCAAAACTAATAGTATTCATAATAAACATGTTGCTTTATGCCCAGAAAACATGAAGGTAATCAGAAATGATGATAAGCAAAAAAAGAATACTGCAGTTATTGAGATGAAAATGAGATAAAATTTGATGTCCACTGATCCGTCATATCTATGGGGCCAAGAACCCGTCACACAGGCGACTCTGCACCCATGCTTGCATTCACTATGCGTGAAAATCTCGATTTTTTTGCATTGCCAATAGCACTCTATCATGCAATGTGTATTTTTCCTCTCCTTTTGCCATAGCCATCAGTGCAAACATAACGACAGCAATAATCAGAATCCCATTCTTGGAGGCCATTGTGTGCTCACGTGAAATTCTTGATAATTAACGGTAAAGAGGATGAAGAAAGTTTATTTGTAAGAATTGATTTGATTCTCAACTATTTAAAGATGATGAAATGGTTTGTGTTGAAGAGTTGAGTCTGTTCATAAACAATGCACAAGTTTTGCCTATGTTTCACATTGATAAGAAAAAAATTGAAAAATGAAGCAAACTTAGATTGTAACGAGCAATCATTTCACCACACATGATTCAACTTATTTACAGAAAATATGATTAAATCGATATTTATGACATATGAATATGTAAATAAACCAAATTGTAAGTCGATTAACTAACTGGAAGACGGGTAACAAATAGTTAATATTGCAGTTACTGTGGCGAAAACCAGTTTGATATATATCAGGAAAAAGAAGACATTCATATCAAATCTCCGGAAAATCTACAAAGAATCCGAAACTTGACTGCTTTAATTTCTCTCACAAAGATAGATAAAATGAAAAGAATCACAGTAAAATGTGATAAAAGTTTTGTGATGACACATTAAAATGTGATAAAAGTTTTGTGATGACTGTTACACCCACGAAGGCAGGAACCCATTTTGACCATCCACTGATACTTTCCTTGTATGTCTTCTTGCACAGGCAACTCTGCATCCGCTCTCGCAATCCCCGTGCGTAAAAATGTCGACTTGCATGCATTCCGAATAGCACTCTATCATGCAATGTGCATTCGTATTTCTCTCCGCCCCTTCTGCCATTGCCATCAGCACAAATGCGGACACTATGAAGGCGATAAACAGAATCCTATTATTGGCGGCCATTGTGTGCTTGCCTGAAAATCTTGAATATTAGCAGCAAAGATGATGACGAAAGTATATTAGTAAGAATTGATTCTAATACACATACACTGATGTAAAAGGCCAAATCTTTTCAACTATTTATAGATGATGAAAAGGTGTCTGTTGCCGTTTTTGTGTCTTTTCAGTTTTCAGAAAGAAGTAAGAACACGTCCGTTCATAAACGACAGTTCAATTTATACCATCATCCGGTTAATAAATGGACTTGAAGATTTTTATAGTTATAATAATCTTTAAGAAAACATTATTAATCAGTGGAATTAATAGTACTTAGTGACAGAATAAACCTTCGTATTTTCTATCTTCCTCTCAGTATGTTATCTTCTGTTGGTAACAAGAACAGAAGATCCATCAAACATTGATGTAAACCAGAGAAAAAGAGAGTGAAAGCAAGAACACAACGTCAGAGAGGAGGTAGCGAATCGATGGCTCTCGGAGGAGTTTCAGGTCATCTTTGTGTCCGGGGAAAGTGGAGGAGCTAGCGTGCACCTTGTCATCCCTCTCGATAATATTAGCATCTTTATCGCTCCGTTTGAGTCGAAGCTCGCCTCCCATTCACATCGCAAGGCAACGGTTTCCACGCGACCACGCCTCCACCTTCAAGCTTCAGCCCTTTCCTCCACAGCTCCGCCAGTTGGCCCAGCCTTTCCCTGCGTGACTGCCGCCACTCGCCAGCGTCCTCTCCGACTCTTCGTCTCTGGGCCCGTGACCATGATTATATTTGAGTAAGTATTAATATTTATTGTATAATTTGTATTTCTTCAGTTCTTCTCGAATCTCAATTATTGATTAACCATTGAATTTGATCCAATCAATTGAATCTTTGATTTACAAAAGGTGGAACCGTAGAGCTGTAAACTGTAAAATGTAAAGCCTAACTGCATAAGGAGTAAGGAATAATTTTCTTGAGGGGTATCTATCTGGGTATGTTTCTTGTCCTTGATTCCATAAGATAAGAGATTCTTTTTTCCAGCTTCACTAATTTACTTGTTCACTGTAGTCTGTATTTTATTTTGTGATTGAGAACTGGAGTATGGATATTGGTATTGGTATTGGATGTATGATTAAGGAATAAGGATGATAGGGTTGAAGTGTGAGTGCCCTGTTAGTGATATTGGATAATGGATGTTGAAACCAAACACGAAAACATGTCCATGTGTTTGCTTTCCTCCCTTTCCATATCTTAGGATTCCAAGCTGGGTACAAGCTGAAAGAACTGTAGAAATGGTGATATCATTTGGTTCAAAATCTATAACAAGAAATCATTCTAGCGCTTTCTATAACAATTAAAGGTTTTACTCTCGTTACTTCACATACATTTCTTCTTGTTTTTAAGATTTCTGTTTAAGTTCTTAGTGGATATGGAGGAGAAAGTCTATATGTTGAGAGTTTCTTACACATGCCCATTTTAAGAAATTCAGTTTTCAAAACAAAAAATAACTTACCAGCAATATTTTTGGTGATAAAAAGAAGGAAAATGGAAGCCCTTTTGTTATTTGAGTTGTTCAAGAAAGTTGTTTCTGTTTGTACAGATTTTCTTGATTTTTCAGCTGTTTATTTGTGTGATTCAACCAGTTTCAAGTGAGGCTTGGGATGGTGTTATTGTCACAGAAGCTGATTTTCAAGCTTGTCAAGCCTTTAAGCATGAATTGGTTGATCCAAAGGGTTTCTTGAGAAGCTGGAATGACAGTAGCTATGGAGCTTGTTCTGGTGGTTGGGTTGGGATCAAATGTGCACAAGGCCAAGTAATTGTAATCCAACATCCATGGAGAGGTTTAGGTGGCAGAATCACTGAAAAAATTGGCCAATTTCAAGCTTTAAGAAAACTTAGCCTCCATGATAATTTCATTGCTGGTTCAATTCCAATTTCTTTGGGATTTTTACCCAATTTAAGAGGTGTTCAATTGTTCAATAACAGGTTTTCTGGTTCAATTCCTGCTTCACTTAGCTTATGCCCACTTCTTCAAACACTTGACCTTCGTAATAATTCTTTGTCTGGTGCAATCCCATCTAGTCTTGTTAACTCAACAAAGCTTTTTAGGCTTAATATTAGCCACAATTCTATGTCTGGTTCAATCCCAGCCAGTCTTACACAATCTCCATCCCTTGTATTCCTTGCTCTACAGAACAACAATCTTTCAGGAAGTATTCCTGCTTTTGGTAAGTCAAGTGAACTTCAAGAAATTTCACTTTGTCATAACCAATTAAGTAGAGTGTTACCAAGTGCCATTGGGAATCTCTCTAGGCTTAGAACAATTGATTTCTCATATAATGCCATCACTAGGAGCTTGCCTAATAGTCTGTCTAATCTACAAAATTTATCAGTTCTCAATTTGAGGAATAACCAATTTAATGGCCATATTCTGCCTTCAATTGAGAATATTTCTTCACTTAGGCAGCTTGATTTGTTAATTAACAGTCTTAGTGGCGAAATTCCAACTTCTCTTGGTGATTTACGCAATTTGATTCCTTCAATATCTCATATAACAACCTTTCTGGTCCTGTTCCCGCTAAGCTTTCTCAAAAATTTGATTCAAGTGCCTTTGTGGGCAATCTTGAACTATGTGGGTATAGTCCGTACACTGCGTGTCTAGTATCACCTTCTCAAGCTCCACCAGCTCCTCCATCACCAGAAACTCAGGAAAAACATGGCCGAAAACTTGTTGCTTTATTGTTGAATATTTTAGTTTTACTAGTTGCTTTATTGTTGAATTTAAGTTAATAAATTTAGTCTCGTAAGAATCTTTTGAAAGAAAAAGAGGAGTGTCTGTTATGACTTGAGGGCCCAAATTTTGAAGTTCACCTCAGGCCTTGCAAAACACAGGTACGACCCTGAGTCACACAGATCCAACAACTATGAATGGCCACATGTACGGCCAGATCACAACCATTAATGACATAGAATTGCATTTCCACAAAACACGACTTATCAAGTTATAAACCGGAATCCCAATCCAGCAGCCCAAACATAACAGCAACAAATTCACAACCTTTTGAACTCGCATCCGATAACGTCAAGAAATTGCATGTTGATCTTCAACTTATAGGCTTGATGAAGTCGACTATGTACACTATACTCAATCATATGAACAGGTTGCACGCGATGATGAAGCCATACTTTCTAGAAATAGAATTGAGTTGGAGATGAAACAAGTACTTATTGATGATGATTGTAGATGAAGAGAGGGATGATTTATATAAAGTATGATTAAAAATCAACTTTAAACCTTTAAAAAATATAACTGTTGAATATAAGTTATATTCTTTGAATATAAAATAATTCGTTGAACTCAACACACTCACAAACACATTTTGCGAGGTGAACAACACTCTCATTGTTAGTATAAATCCTAACCATTTCATTTTTTAAACAAATTTCATTTATCAATCCTCTTAACAAAGACTTTCTTTAATAGCATCCAAGGTAGTAATATATTCTGCCTCCGTATAAAGCTACAAGTTTTTGCAATTGAGATTTCCAACTAACACATCCATCACACAGTAAAAATATAAGATGAAGTGGATTTTCTTTTATCTAGATCTTTAGCAAAATCGAAATTAGTATAACTTTTAAGAATTATTCCTTCATTACATCTTTTGAATTTTAAACCTAAATCAAACAAACCTTTCAAATAGCTTAGCATCTACTTAATGGCTAATCAGTGTTTTTCACCTGGGTTTGCCATAAATCTACTAAGAATATTTATGCCATGAGTCAAGTTAGGTCAGTACACACCATGAGATATATAATAGACCCTAAAGTATTAACATAAGGCACATTTTTCATTTTTTCAAACTCATTATCAGTTTTAGGTGAGTGTTCACTAGAAAATTTAAAATGATTAATAATAGACAATGAAATAGGTTTACATTCAAGCATAGAAAACCTTTCCAATATCTTTTTCACATATGACCATTGATTTAGATAAAGAATACAATAATTCCTATCCCTTTTAATTTTCATTTTCTAGAATTCTTTTACTTGTCCTAGATCTTTCATTTCAAATTCAAATTTCAATTTTGACTTAATTAAATCTATTTTAGATCCATCATGGCAAGCAACTATATGTCATCAACATATAATATAAGATAAACATATTTAGGTTCTCTTGTAAAAGAAGTAGGAACCAAAATTGCTCTTTACAAAACCTAAATTTTGAACATATAACCGTTGTGTGAGACTTGTTTTAAGCCATAAAAAGACTTCTTTAGAAAACATACCTTTTCAAATTTTGAGGTAACTTCAAAACCCTCATGTTGACTCATGTAAATGACTTCATCAAGGTCACCATCTAAAAAGAAAGTTTTAACGTGAAGCTGATCCAATTCCCAGTTAAAGTAAGCAGTCAAAGCAAGAAAAATTCAGATTAAAGTATATTTTACAACCAAAGAAAATATTTCATTATAATCTATTCCTTACCTTTGAGTGAACCCTTTAGCCACAAGTTTGGCTTCATGTCTCTTGTTTTCTATATTAGAATCTCCTTCTTTAATTTTAAAAACTCGTTTACAGTCCACTAAATTTTGGTTGTCAGGCCTGTTAACCAAAATTCAAGTTTTACTTTTAATCAAAGAATTCATTTCATCTTTCATAGCTTCTTTCCAAAAATTTGTTTTTGGATAGTGAACAGTCTCTTCAAAAGTAGATGGTTCAGATTTTAAGGAGTCTAATGCAGGGAAAAAAAAGTAACAAAATCAACATTGCTAATTCTAGTAGAAGGAAATCTATTTCTTCTACTTCTATCTTTGGTCAGTTGATAGTCAGCAAGAACATGATTGAGATTCAACTTCATTTTCAGATTGAGTAATCTCCACTTCAATGAAATCATTTTAATCATTGGGATTTTCTTCAGGAATTTCAAGAACTGTTTCCTTAAGAGGTGCATTTTCAATGGATTTCAAATATGATGAATCATTACATGGCATATCATTTTCATTAAAAATGACATTCCTACTTATGATCACCTTGAAACCATTTTGACTTTTAACCCAAAGTCTATAACATTTGGTTTCCTCTCCATAACCAAAATAAAAAATAAAAAAAACACATTTTATAGATCTTGGTTCAAGTTTTCCTTCACTTTGACGAGTATAGGCAATGCAACCAAACATCTTAAGTCCAATGTAATATGGAGACTTACCATACCATAGTTTTTCAAGGACTTGAAAGTCAATTGCAATTGATGGACTTATATTTATAAGATAAGTGGCATTTTTTTAAGTTTTACCCCAAAAAAGCTTGGGAAGAACCCGAACTAAGCAACACGCACCTGACTTTTTCCAATAAAGTACTATTCATCTTCTCGGCAACTACATTTCGTTGAATGCCTTAAAATTCCAAATTCTTTACAAAAAGAGTCAAATTCACTGTTATAAAATTCAAGGCGATTATATGTCCAAAGTGCTTTAACTTTCTTGTTGGTTTGATTTTCAATCATCAATTTTCATTGTCTAAATTTTGAAAATTATCTGATTTTTGTTGCCAAAGAAAGGTCTATATTTTGCTTGAAAAATCATCTACTATAAGTAGATAGAATCTAAATCCACTTAGTGTATTTATAGATGCTGGACTCATAGGTTAATGTTTAAATAATCCTAGATATATGTGGATTTATGAATTCCAGATTTGAAAGGTAATCTGTTTTGTTTTTCAATGACACATTCTTTACAAAAATTTAACATTTCAATATTATCATTTCCAAGATCCTTATATAATATTCATTGTTTAATTCACCTAAGGAAATTTTGTAATTTAGTCGTATATCTAGTGTCATTCAGCTCAAGAATATGATTATTTTTCAGCAAAAGATTTAATTTTCCAATTCTTTTTATCTGGAAACTCATGTAATTGCCCATCTGAACTTGTCCTGTGCCATGTGGAAAGTGCAACCAGAATCAAGAAACTATTCTTTTTTTTGGGGGGGGGGGGGGTCATGTTGTCCTATAAGGACAACTCCCTCTT
>CAIGRQ010046665.1:0-12335 GCA_903798375.1 Fraxinus sp. D2006-0159
TAGGATTTATGTATTTTTCCCTTTCAAGTATTGAAAAAAAAATTAAATTAAATTAACATTGATTCTTTGAAGTCCAACCTCCCACTTCCCATCGCTGCCTCCAACCGCTGACTGTCGAATGTCGACTGCCGACTACCGATACATAACTCCTGTTGTTTGCTAGGTAAAAAAAAATAAATATGCTTATTGTGTTTCATAACAATAATTCCTGCTAAGATAATGCCTATGGTAAGCAAATTCTTTATGTGAATCCTTTTAATTTCACGATTTTGAGTGAAATTACGATCTAGGATAATGCACAAGGAAAAATACACATGTTTGAGCCCAATTTTTGTCAAAAATGTATTTTTTAATAGTGCATTGATGGAAAATGAGTGATTAAAAAATTTGGTTTGCGTGTAATGTTATTAACAATATATGGTTGAATTGAAGTCAAAACGCTATTCAAAAATGTATATATATATATATATATATTTTCAAAGAATGGGGCACAAACAAGGACTGGTGGGTTTACAATTATACTTTTGATAATATTACATTATGTTTTTCAGGTTTTTAATTTAATTGAATCTAACTTCACCTGTTCATTATTTCAGTGGACCCATCTTCAGTATTTCAATAGTTGAAAATGGAACACCACCCAACTTGTGCCAAGAAGGGAAAACATTATTCTCAATATTCTTTGAAAAGATACGTCGAAGTCCATAAAATACAATTCCAGTGGTTTACAATTATACTTTTGATAATATTATTTTATGTTTTTCAGGAATTTTTCAAAATTTAATTGAATCCATTACTTCAGTGGACCCATCTTCGGTATTTCTAGAGTTAAAAATGGAGACCATCAACCTTGTGCCACAAAGGGGAAAACATTATTCTCATTCTTTATTAATATACGTGAAAGTACAAAAAATACAATTCTAGTGGGTTTACAATTATGCTTAGATACTTTAGTCCAACATCCTCCAATTTCATCTCCTGAATTTGAATCTTCTTTATCTTCACAACCTAACTTGCAACCACCTACTTTGATCAAAAGTGATCCACGAAAAAGGAAGCACATTAGTAACATTCTATTGATTTACAAGATGAGATTAGACGGGCATATCTACAAGCAAGGCCTTATCAACCTGTTCTTTTAAATTATCAAAAGTCAACATTCTGAAATCAAAATCAAAATTGTTGATTTAAAAAAAAAATGGTTCTCTCAATTCGATGGTTGGAGTATTCGTCTTCAACAGATAAAGCATATTGATAAAGTGATGAACGCTATAACCAAAGAGGAAGCTCCGAAAAATCAATTGCGACTGAAGACTACAATTCAAAGTGTTTAGTGGATAGCACTTCAAGGTTGTGCTTTCAAAGGTCGTGAAGAATCTTCATCTTCATTGAACCGTATAAATTTTATCCAAATAGTAAAAGCTTTTGCAAAAATGAATACAAAAACTCGAAAGTTTTATTGGATAAAGCTCCTCAAAATCCTAAATACACTAGTCCAAATGTTCAGAATGAAATTCCGCACATTATGGCCAATAGAATGCAACAAATGATTTGTGAGGAGCTTGAAGAAATTGCTTTTGTATTCTTGTCAATGAAGCGCAAGACGAATTTAAAAGAGAACAAATAACCATTATCTTGCGGTTTGTTAACAATGATGGTATTCTAATAGAACATTGCTTTGCGAGTAAAGTGTTAGTGACACTACATCATTGAATCTAAAAAATGAGATATGAGATGTTCTTCGATAGGAATGTAAAATGTATATTTTCCCTCCTTATTTTATGTGCTCGTATGATTAATCAATTTTAAAATGTACTCATTACGTTCATATTTTGATTTAGGTGACAATTCTATGGATATGACATAATTTAGAAGAAATAAGCAAACAAGGGCCAAAATGAAAGAAAACGAAGTTTGGGGACTGAAATGAAAATACTCAAAAGTTATATGGAACCTCAAGATGAAGATTTAAGAGTGTTACAGGTCAATTGGATGAAAAAAAGAAGTCAAAAGGATAAATACAATCAAAGTACTATCACATATCAACCCCTAGCCAAAAAAGTTATACTTCTAATTTTCAATCTCATTTTGAGATCCATTTTTGGTATAATAAATGTTCAAAATGGAGAAATTGTGCCTCGGACGATTTGTA
The DNA here is from genome assembly GCA_903798375.1 of Fraxinus sp. D2006-0159. Taxonomy (NCBI): domain Eukaryota; kingdom Viridiplantae; phylum Streptophyta; class Magnoliopsida; order Lamiales; family Oleaceae; genus Fraxinus; species Fraxinus sp. D2006-0159. The sequence continues at coordinate 2,153 of CAIGRQ010046665.1, forward strand.
TATCTTTGAGTTATATTTTCAACACATCTAAAATACTGAAGGTTGTCCGGAAAAAAATTGGAAAAAACTATGCGGTCGCATAATGTAATCTTCCTTGTAGTCGCATGAGCACCTTTAGAAATTTTTAGAGCCCAGTATCAATGTTCTTTGCAACCTCATGGCTTACTACTATGTGGTCACATAGGTGTTTCTCGATAATAAAACTTTGGTTTTCGAATTTAAGTCAACTACCTATGGAAACAATTATAAATAGGTGATTTGCAATCCAAAAACGGGGAGAACACCTCCAAACTTTATTCTTCATTATTTTGCTCATAGATTCATGAATTGTAATTAAAATTTTACACTTGGTCGAAGGAGATTGAAGCCTCGGAACCACATATTGTGAGATCTAAATGATTTTTCTTAATTTAATTCATGTTCTTGAGTATTGAATATTTTTCTGCATTTATTTCTATGATTGCTATGTTTAATTGCTAGGAGGCCTACTAGTTTATTATTCGTTGCAATCTACCGCTAAGTTAAATATCAAATCCGTAATTGTTTGATTTCTTTAACTTGTGAAGCAATANCTAGGAGGCCTACTAGTTTGTTATTCATTACAATCTACTGCTGAGTTAAATATCAAATCTATAATTGTTTGATTTCTTTAACTTGTGAAGCAACTAGGGTTTGATAATTTGTTGCTTTGGTGATTGTTGAATATTAGGAAAAATGTTCAACTAAATTAAATGCAATCGCTTGTGCTTGTGTTGTTTAGCTTCATCGATCTTTTTAATTTGTAATGCGATTATCAAATTAAATCTAGAGCACTTGTCTTAGGTTGTTTGGCAATTAGGGTTAACTAAGTCGCTTGTATTCTAATTAATTATAAGTAAGGAGAGATAGAAAAATAATTCCAACGGCAAATTTTCAAAATATGGATTGATTTATACTTGAATCGATGATCAATTGTAAAGTTTCAAAGGTGGATGTTGACTTGGGCCTAGCTTAGTTTTTTGATTGTTTTTGTTAATTTAATTTTTATTGTTATTAATTGCGTTATTTATAATTGTTTGTATACAAAAATCCCCAATCATTGTACGAAGCATAAAATATTGAATTACATACTCTTTGTGGATCGACCCTTACTTCCACTACTACATTAGTTTTAGAAGTTAAGGTATTGCTTTTGGGTGCCTACGACAGCACACACCAAACTTTGGATCCATTGCCAGGGAGTGGTGTTAATTTATTTTTGTGCTTCTTTAGTTGTTTATTTTATTTTTGAATAAAAAAAATCATAATCTTCTAAATTTTTAGACAATTTATTATTTTTAGAAATTCTAGCTTGTTTTTAATTTGTTTAATTTGTTTATACTTGCAACTTGATCTTCTAATTAAGGTACATTGTAGTATGATCCGGAATTGGAAAGAACCTTGCACAAGTTAAGGAATGACAATGGTTGGAATTTCATAGTGAAATTGTTTGATCCTGAGACCCTATTCCCTGGTGATTTTGAATCAATGGAAGAGAAAGTCATGGCTGAGGACAATCGAACTTTGAAGGAGCATGCAGCCCCTAACTTGAATCAACAACATTTATGCATTACTTTTCCTAATTTAGATGCTGCTACTTCTTTCGAATTAAAATCTAGGCTAATTCATCTTTTACCCACTTTTCATGGTCTTATCCACACAAGCATCTAAAGGAATTCCATGTAGTTTGCACAAGCACGAAACCTAAGGGAGTCGCCAAAGAACAAATCAATCTGAGAGCCTCCCCATTCTCTATGAAATTGTTCTTAACCCCTGAAAAAAAAATACAAATTGTTCTTGACCCTGAAAAAAAAATACAGAGAGAGAGAGAGAGAGAGAGAGAGAGAGAGAGAGATAACATGGAATTCTATGTTTTGAAACAATTACATATTATTTCAATTCAAAAGTAATTATGTACATATATAATAATCACTAATTGATTACAGCAAATAAATTGAAGAGATATGAGAAAATCTTAGAATTGAAAGAGAAAAAGAAATCATGTAGCAATTATTCGTGTATTTTTTTTTTCTCCAATTAGAAGGACATGATATCAGTAGTATAGCATAAGGTGACTTCATCAATGACAATTTCTTTTACCTATTTTGAATTGAAACATTTGAGACAACAATCCCACTATTCTCCACGCTACTAAAAATCTGGTGAAAATTCCGTCTTCTCTTATGTAGCTTTTGATAACAATACTTGACCAAAACCAGTGAATTAATATTAGAGGAATATAGGATAATATATCCTTGATATATTGTCCTATATATTAACTTATTTGTTTCCTAGATTAGCTTTGTTATTTATGTGAATATTCTTGCTGTACAAGGAACGAGTGTATATATTCATGGCTTTGCCAATTTCAATGACAGAGAAATAATATACCTCAAAATTCTATATGGTATCAGAGCCTTCTCCAAGAGAGGAGACGATGACTCTTTTCTTTTTCTCCAGCGACTGAAACCTTCGATTTTCCACTACGAAATCCGACTATCGTCATCTCATCATGGGCGACGACAAGACCACCAAACCTCTCGACTCCACTTCACCCTACTACCTCCATCCCTCTGACGGACCACAACTTACAATCTGCCCCATTGTGTTACGTGGTGAGAACTATAATGAATGGGTTCGTTCAATGCGAAATAATTTCCGTGCAAAGAACAAACTCGGCTTCCTCGATGGAACCATAACCAAACCGAAAGACGGAGCTCCGGAAGCATCCTTGTGGGTGACGGTTAACTCCACACTTGTGGGATGGATTCATAATACTCTCGATCCAGTTCTACGCTCCTCCGTTCCGCAACCCGACGATGTGAAGGACATGTGGGATGATATTCGACAACGTTTCTCGATAGGAAACGGTCCGAGAATTCATGAGTTGAAGACTCTTTTGGGTGCTTGCAAGCAGCGTGGGCAGCCGGTGGTGAATTACTACAACGAACTGCGAAAGCTATGGGATGAACTTGCGGGATATTCTGCTGTTCCAACGTGCACCTGTGCCGCTGCTACTAAATTAGCTCAAGAGAAGGAGGATGAAAATGTGCATGCTTTTCTTGTTGGTTTGGATTCTACTCTTTATGGCACGGCTGTTTCAAACATTTTGATGATGGATCCTTTGCCGAGCTTAAACACGGTCTTTGCTAAAATCGTGACTGAAGAACGTCACCAAAGTGTTGCTCGTGCCCATGAAACTAATTCTGATGTTGTCGGTTTCGCGGCGCACGGGGCTGCTAGGGGACGGCATGAACGACCTCGAACCAATGGCGTTTGCTCTCACTGCACTAAGCCTGGACATGAACAGGATAATTGTTTTCAACTAATTGGGTACCCGGACTGGTGGTATTCCGAGAACCGCACCAATGGTGGGTAAGGTAGAGGCGGAGGCAAATCTGGCCGTGGGGGAGGAAAAAGTGCTGGCAGAGGAGGCCGTGGGCAGGTAGTCAACGCCGCAACCACCTCGAGGCCTGTTGCTCCGGCACCCATCCAAGATTCAGATCGTCGTGGCATTCCTAGTCTCTCGGATGATCAGTGGGCTACACTTGTGAACATGCTTAACACTTCCAAAGGGCAGTCTTCTTCAACCGAAAAGTTGAGTGGTAAGTTTGGTTCTTCCGCTGAATGGATCATCGATACGGGATGCTCGAATCACATGACTGGTAATGCTAGATTATTTAGCCAATTATTTGATGTTTCTCCTACTTCTGTTGGGCTGCCTAATGGAAGACAAACCATTGCCACTAAGGAAGGCACGATCACTTTGAACAAACATATGGTGCTCCATAATGTGTTATATGTTCCAGACCTTACTTGTAATTTGTTGTCCGTGTCCCACTTGCTTGCCGATCTCTCTTATTGTGTCACTTTTACTGATAAGCTTTGCATTATACAGGACCGTGCTTTGAGGACTCTGATTGGAGCGGGTGAGCAATGTGACGGGGTTTATTGGTTTCGGCCTTTGCGACAACTTCAAGCTTATCAAGCAACTGTGGGAGTTAATAGAGAATTGTGGCATCAACGGCTGGGACACCCTTCTCGAAAAGTAGATTTTCTTCTGCCTGATCTTATTAGCACTAATGGAAATAAGGATGTTAATGTTCTCCACGAACCTTGTGATATTTGTTTAAGAGCTAAGCAAACTAGAAGCATGTTTCCTTTGAGTAATAGTAGAGCCAAAGGTGTTTTTGATTTAATCCATTGTGATATATGGGGTGCGTATACTTTACCTGCTAGTTGTGGTGCTCATTATTTTTTAACTATTGTTGATGATTGTTCTCGAGCCGTATGGGTTTATTTGATGTCTGCCAAATCTGAGGTGCCTCAACTTATTAAGGATTTTTGTCGACTAGTTCAAACTCAATTTGATAAGCATGTTAAAATTCTACGAAGTGATAATGGAAAGGAATTTACATGTCTTCATCGGTTTTATGCTGACAATGGTATTATTCACCAAACGTCTTGTGTTGACACTCCACAACAAAACGGGAGGGTAGAACGTAAACATAGGCATATTCTTAATGTGGCTCGGGCATTACTTTTTCAAGCTAATCTTCCCATTTCTTTTTGGGGGGAGAGTATCTTGACGGCTGCCTATGTCATCAACCGAACCCCTACCCCTCTGCTCCAAAATAAAACACCACACGAAATTCTCTTTGGTTCACCTCCTAAGTATGATGCCCTTCGTGTATTTGGTTGTCTTTGTTTTGTCAAAAATCAACCTCGTGTGAAGGATAAGTTTGGCACTCGTTCTCGTCGATGTGTGTTTGTGGGGTATCCATTTGGTAAAAAGGGGTGGCGTTTGTATGACTTAGAGGCAAAAGTGTTCTTTATATCTAGAGATGTTGTTTTTTTGTGAACAGCAATTTCCTTATTCCAGTGATGACTACTTGCATACTATTGATGATGTGGTTGACAATAAAAAGTATTATGACACAATGACTTACTTTGAGGATACTCCCTTCGCAAGGGGGAGTGAGGAGCATTCGGGTATTGTAGGAGAAATTGATGGCGGGGTTGTACAGCCCGCCGCACCACCTATGGGTGGCGACTTGGACGTTGCCCCACAAATTGGTGCAACTTCGAATACTGGGGAGGTTGTGGTTAATGAAGACGTTGTTTTGCGTGACACTGGTCGGGGTCATCGAATTAAGAAGCCTTCTAGTAAACTCAAGGGTTTCATCACCAACACTGTTCGCGTTATAAGCCCTGTCATATCACCTGTCCCTGCTCCGTCAGAGTCCTCAGGTACTCCTTTTCCCATTGCTTATTATGTAAATTGTGATAAGTTTTCTGTGAGACACACCCGTTTTCTGGCAGCAATTACTACAGGCACTGAACCCGTCTCCTTTAAAGACGCTGTTAAGGATCCTGGTTGGCGAAAAGCTATGCAAGACGAAATAGATGCCCTTGAAAGAAACGGAACTTGGACTTTGGAGGACCTTCCACCAGGAAAGAAAGCTATCGGTTGTAAGTGGGTCTATAAAGTCAAGTACCGTTCTGATGGTACGATTGAACGCTTAAAGGGGCGCCTAGTGGTGTACGGGAATCGACAAATTGCCGGACTTGACTTTACTGAAACATTTGCCCCTGTAGCTAAAATGGTCACGGTTCGCACATTTTTGGCTATAGCGGTGGCAAGAAAGTGGGAACTACACCAGATGGACGTGCATAATGCCTTTCTGCATGGAGATCTCAATGAGGAGGTATATATGCAACTCCCTCCTGGTTTTAACTCTGCTGCTTCGGGTAAGGTATGTCGATTACGTAAGTCCTTGTATGGTCTCCGGCAGGCGCCTCGGAATTGGTTTGCTAAGCTCTCAACTGCTTTGAAGGAAATTGGCTTTCAGCAATCTTATGCTGATTACTCACTGTTTAGTTATTCCAAGGGTAACGTTGCTCTACATGTTCTTGTGTATGTTGATGATCTTATCATTACTGGTTCCTCTTCTTTGGCAATCAGAAAATTCAAGCAACAACTCGGTGAGCGATTTCATATGAAAGACTTGGGCGTTCTCAAGTATTTTCTCGGCATTGAAGTAGCCCGTGGGAAGAATGGTTTGTTTCTTTCACAACGCAAATATGTTCTTGACATTATAAGTGAGGCTGGCTTACTTGGAGCACGCCCTGTTTCTACACCCATGGAACAGAACCACCATCTTGCCACCATTAATGGCGCCGTCCTTACTGATCCAGAGAGGTACCGGCGGCTTGTAGGGCGCCTAATCTACTTGACGATTACACGGCCTGAATTGTGTTACTCTGTACATATATTAGCCCAGTTCATGGGTGACCCTCGTGTTGAACATTGGGATGCAGCTTTGAGAGTTTTGCGGTATTTAAAAGGTTGTCCTGGGCAGGGTATACTGCTGCGCGGGGAGAATAATTTTCAGCTCTATGCCTTCTGTGATAGTGATTGGGCAAGTTGCCCTCTGACTCGGCGATCATTGACTGGTTACTTTGTTTTATTAGGTTCTTCTCCTGTCTCTTGGAAAACGAAGAAACAGCCAACTGTTTCTCGATCTTCTGCGGAGGCCGAGTATAGATCTATGGCCACTACTACATGTGAGTTAAAATGGCTGAAATCCCTTTTGGCTTGTTTTGGGATACAACATGAGCGTCCCATGCGATTGTTTTGTGATAGTCAAGCTGCTCTCTATATAGCGGCTAATCCGGTTTTCCATGAACGGACGAAGCATATAGAAATGGATTGTCATTTTATTCGTGATGCCTTGCAAGATGGAATGATTTCTACGTCTCATGTTCGGACTGGTGCACAGCTCGCGGATATTTTGACCAAAGCCCTTGGCACTTCACAATTTTCTTTACTTCTTCGCAAGTTGGGCATTTGCAATCTCCATGCTCCAACTTGAGGGGGAGTATTAGAGGAATATAGGATAATATAAGATTTCTACGTCTCATGTTCGGACTGGTGCACAGCTCGCGGATATTTTGACCAAAGCCCTTGGCACTTCACAATTTTCTTTACTTCTTCGCAAGTTGGGCATTTGCAATCTCCATGCTCCAACTTGAGGGGGAGTATTGGAGGAATATAGGATAATATATCCTTGATATATTGTCCTATATATTAACTTATTTGTTTCCTAGATTAGCTTTGTTATTTATGTGAATATTCTTGCTGTACAAGGAACGAGTGTATATATTCATGGCTTTGCCAATTTCAATGACAGAGAAATAATATACCTCAAAATTCTATAATTAACCGTCTTAATTCTCAAAACGAAGAATTGGTATACTTTAAAAGTATAAATCACTTACAATCAACAAATTCTACAGTTCGGGTAGAACAAACTTGCTAGAAAATATGGTGCAATTCCCTTTCTTGACTTAGTGGGAATTTATCAATACTCACAAATGTCCCACTCACTAAATTAAAAAAATGAAAAAAACCACCCCATCCTGCATTGTGAGTATCTGTGAACCAACCCACCCCCTTCTTTTCTGTAAGTGTAGCAATGTTCCATTTATTAACTCATTACCATCAGAGTAAAATGGCATCTGTAAAAACCGATCTATCTGTAACCCACCCGATCCAATCCAAACAAGAAAACTGCGTAGACACATAAATCAAAGAAAGACATGCCCAGCCCACTGCAATACACCAAACCCATCCAACTAGCCCATTATGACAAAACATTTTGGACCCAAAAAAGCCGCCTACATTCGACCGACAGCCATTCTCGCATGCATTGTCTCTTCACCCCCTCATTTTCATTGACCAACTAATAATCCATACTTGTGTGTTCAACCTGTCGTTGCTAAAATCTAAAGCAAAATCATACCGACAGCCCACACCCCTTCGACTTACACACTCAACAACACCAATACTAACCACATCAAATATCAAACCCAAAACATAAGTAGCCAACACCATCGGCTGTCTCCAAGCTAAGACCCATCAAACTACAATCGACCACTATCGACTCCATTATCGATCACCTGCAACAAGAATCGTCCACAATTGTTGCCTGATTATCCCAATTTTGGAGCAATGGCCCGATCTACTTTCCCAATGAGAATTTTACCAATTTAGCATGCAATGAATGTGCATTCCTCGGGTTATGCTCCTCGAGTCCGTCGAACCCCAAGCTACTGAACCTTCGTCGAGGTACCCTCTGCCAATACGGACTCTCCCACGTGTCAATACTTATCCAAAGCTAAGAGAGAGAATCCTGCTGGTAACGCTCTACCTTGTCATGAATGGATTTTGCCATTGGAGTCCCATCTCTACCCAAACACCAGGTACACAAAACCTACCATATTGTAACTCTAATCATGATAGAAGTCCGAGGTAATCCAACATTCTTATCATTCCAAAGTACCACTTACCTCTCTATAAATAGATGATTCCGATCAATTATTAAGGTACGTTCTCATATATACTTTTTAGCATATATCTTCTCTCTATTTTCTCTCTGACTTAAGTATTGGAGGGGCGACAAAGATACACCTCGATGCCTTTATTTCAAGTACCGAAAGATCACGTTTGTGTGTATTCTCAGTCATCAAGCTCGGATTCCAACAGGTGCGATTTTTGGTAGCATCATTGCTGCCGTCTGTGGGAAATGCTACAAAAAGACATGGTCAACATACGTTCAGGTCTTCCTCCATCAAGCTCATCCGCACCAGATGCACCACATGTTGCGGAGCCTACAGCTTATCAAGAAAAATCATCTGCAGTACCCACCACCCAAGCCTTCGAAGAACTTCGTCAACAAGTTACAATACTGACTCGGTTGCTAAGCCCGATGGTAGGATAGCAAGGATGGTTCATAAATGATGCTCGTGCTTGAGATACTGGCGAAGCTCATGATAATGATAGATCAGGGGCCTCGGGTTTACCCCCAGTGGCCTCAACCTCGAGGTTGGTCACCATGGACTCAAGCGAATTGGTCAAGATCATATAGGACGAGATCATTGCTGGATTGCAGAAGAACAGACAAGGGAGACAGGACTTACCCCAAACACGCTCTTCATGTCGGAAGTGCCCTTCTATCCGCTCTCAGATAGGTTTAAGCTCCCCGGCATGAAAGAGTATGATGGGACAACTGACCCCATCAACCATCTCAACGTATACACAAACGTTATGAATCTCCACGTGGCACCAGATCCCGTGATGTGTAAGGTTTTTCCACAAACCTTGACAAACGCTGCCAGGGATTGGTTCTCTACTCTGGAGCCCAACTCTATTGCTTCATTCTCTGACCTGGCTGATAAGTTTTTTGCTTTCTTTGACAGTAGTAAGCACATCAAGAAGACGGCCGCATCTCTTATGCAGATCAGGCAGAGACCGAATGAATCCTTACGTAATTTCATGACAAGGTTCAATAAGGAAAGACTTCAGATACCCGACCTTCACATAATGGCAGCAATCTCTGCCCTTACGTATGTAATAAGATGCAAGGCCTTCACGATGTCTTTGTCAAAAAACTCGCCAAGAAAAATACATTAATATAGAGGAAACACTTAACCCGAGGAGGAATTATCACCCGACCTCTGAGAAACCCGAGCATAAAAGGCAGCACGACTTTAATCCTCGTCCGAAGGTAAACATGGGTAAGGAGAGGCAGGAGGCGTAGCCGACATCACTAACTTGTCTTAACACTTCAATGTTGATTATTCTGATGGAAATCAAGGATATGAAAGAGCTTAAATGGCCTTCGAGGATGCAATCTCCTCCAAACGCCCGGGACAGGAGTAAGTATTGCGATTATCATCGGGATCATGGGCACATAATGGAGAATTGTAAAGCCCTCCAACGAGATATTGAAGCTCTGATAAAAAGGAAATACCTAAGCTGATACGTTAGTCATGACAAGTGCTCGAGGAATGATCGAGACAAGAGAAAAGGTCCATAAGGAAGAGGAAATGACAAGCCTACTGCAGGAACGATTAACATTATTATTGGAGGAATATCATCGGGTGGAGACTCGAACAATGGGTGTAAATAGTGTTAGCCCAAGATTGACTAACCAAGAGGGGGGTGAATTGGTTGTTTGAAACTTTTTCGACTCTAAGTCTCAAAACTATTCAACATACAAGATACAAAAACTAAGTGTAATACAACAATTAAATATGTAAATATGATAACTTAATTCAAGTATGATATAGCACAACGTAAATAGCAATTTAAAGTAAAGTG
>CAIGRQ010046695.1:0-15806 GCA_903798375.1 Fraxinus sp. D2006-0159
TTATCTGAAAGTATTATTTATGAAATGTCTTCTTTTTTAAGACGACTTTTTTTCTACACTTCTTATGTTATGTAATCATAATCATCCGAAATTACTATGGGATAAATTTAAATCTTATATGATAGATGATTATGTACATCAAAATATATCTGTTAAAACTGAATCTCTAGAGGATATAAGTTCTACTTTAGAATCGCTAAGTAAAAATATAAATGATTATGGAATTGTATCATTTAATGTAAATATAGATAATGATAAAAGATTGAGAAAAATGATTGCAAAGGAAACAATTAATTTAGATGTTGAAGGAAGCTTTGATTGTGTTACGATATAAAATGCATAACAATAGTTTGCATATGATATAATTATGAAAAAAGTAGAATTTAAATCAAGTGGTGCTTTCTTCATTGACGGTTTAGGTGGGACAGGTAAAACTTTTTTATACAAAGTACTCTTAAGTAGTGTAAGATCTCAACCATTTAATTGTTTTAACAACTGCATCTTCTAGAGTAGCTGCATTTTTATTACCTGGAGGTCAAACATCACATTCAAGATTTAAAATTCCTTTAGAAACAACAAGAGAAATTAACTGTTCTGTTAGCAAACAATTTGCTTTGAGAACTTTGTTTAAAATGTGTAGGCTAATAATTTGAGATGAAGCACCTATGGTAATCCGTTGTGTTATTGAAGTTATAGACAAAATACTTAGAGATATTACTGATTTTGATTTACCTTTTGGTGTAAAGTGATAGTATTTGAAGGAGATTTTTGACAGGTATTACCAGTTGTACCAAAAAGAAAAAAAGAAGACATAATGAAAGTTAGCATCGTTTTCTCATATTTATGGCCTTTATATGTACATCTACCATTAGTATAGAATTTAGAGCAAAGTTTGATTCTAACTTTTGCAATTACTTACTTGTAAATTTATTAGGCTTCCAAATAGTGTAATTTTACCATTTGAGGATGAAATCACATCTTTGAAAACTTTGATACATTGTGTTTTTCCAAATATAGAAACATATGCTGATGATTTATATACCATGGTAAACCGTGTTATTTTTACGCCTACAAATGAATGTGTTGACTACATAAACAAACTTTTGCTTGAACAACTTTCTGGTCAAATTTTTACATACAATAGTTTCGATAAAGCAATTGAGAAATCAGAACAAAGCATGCAAGAAGATTTCTTGAATACTTTAACATCAAATTGTATTCCACCTCATGAATTAAAACCTAAGGTAAATTGTCATGTAATGTTATTGCGGAATATTAATCGTGCCGAAGGCTTATGCANAGAAGATTTCTTGAATACTTTAACATCAAATTGTATTCCACCTCATGAATTAAAACTTAAGGTAAATTGTCATGTAATGTTATTGCGGAATATTAATCGTGCCGAAGGCTTATGCAATGGAACACGTCTTACTCGGGGGCGGACCCATGAAATTTTTTCAGTGCGAGCGGTATTATGAAAAGGAAAAAAAATGATATCACAGACATTATATTAACGAAATACCTTACATTTGTTCTTTACGAGTTTTCATATTTTGATATCTTTGTATAATCGCAAGGCGTTCGTCTCTTTAATGATTTATCCTATTTTGAGTTAAATGTTGATTATAATAATGCACGTGAATAAATTATTTACAGGACAGTAGCTAAATGTAAATGAGAAATATATAAATTTTGGAGAATTAGTAAGTTTGGATTTCATTGTCAACAAACCACAAATTTAAAGAAGATCCTAATCTTAGTGAATTTAGTTAATAAATTTGTTGGATCCAGACATCATGTGTTAACTTTGCTTATAAGTAGAGATCTGAAAATTCAACAGCAGGGGCGGAAAGAAAAATAAGTAATTATTATCTTTACATCTTTGTGCCAGCATCAAACCAAAGACTGAAAAAGAAAAAAACCAACTTTTATTTCAAATCGAACAACAAGTCAACAGGCAACAGCAACAAAATTTTCCTCAATTTGGTTTCAAAATTTTCCCCAACTGAACCGTCTACCAGGCAACACCGCAATAATAACAGTCAATAGCACTACCCAAATCCAATTACCCAACAGCAAATTGAAATTATAGTAGATGCCAATTGCCAGATGAATACAAATTGAAATTATAGAAGACTCACCGACTCGGTAGGAGATGCACCTCGACCTGATTATGTGGTTCAGGGGATGTGCGAGTCTACGACGGTAAGCGGTGCGTGGACCGTGGACCATGGATGCAGGCAGACTTGCAGTGGTCGGTGTTCGCTGCGTAGAATCGGATGCAGCGGCTGAGGAGTGAGGTGTGAGGCATGCTTAATTCTGTTGATGCAGAGCTTGTAGTTGTAACTTGTAAGTTGTATTGTATCCACAATTTGGGCCATTTTTTTTTGTACTGGGTTGCTCAAAAAAGTTGGGGCGGCCTAAATCCCAGTGCAGGCATCTGCCTGCACTGTGTCTTAACTGAGTCCGCCCCTGGTCTTACTTGTCAAAAATTTGAGAGAAATGTTATTCTTGCTGAAATCATAAATGGTGAATATCGTGGAAAACAAATTTTTTTTATCAAGAATTTCTTTCATACATCTTAAATCTGATTGAACCACGATTCCATTTAAAATGATTCAATTTCCAATTAGACTATATTTTGCGATGACAATAAATTAAACTCATTGTCAAACACTTGATTTTGTTGGTTTATATCTTCCCCAACCAATTTTCTGTCATGGTCAGTTATATGTAGCATTATCGAGAGTAAAAACAAGTAAATCTCTAAAAGTTCTACCCAAACTATCAACAACAGATACTTCGCACAACTCATGCACTGAAAATGTTGTGTATAAAAAAATTCTTTCCTTTATATATTTATAGAACTGCAAACTTATCAAGGTATATTTGATGATGTCAAACAAAATTATTACAGTTTTTTCGTATTCAATGATTTCCAAATTTGTTTCCTTTTCATTTTATATACAGGTCCGCAAAAGTTCTATTGGTGTTATCAACAAGTTTTCTACAACACTATTGCTTCTTCATTAATAGAAGAATATGTTTCATTCAACAAGTTTTTGATTGAGTAAATAACTTGATAGATCAATCAACATTAAGATTGTCCTCAACGTTACAGCTTCAATGGAGCTTCATTTAAATGGATGGGACCAAATGTGACTTTTCACATGTAAACTTCAGCTTTGGTTGTTACAGCTTGTGCCATCATTTGTATCGAACTTGCTTTAGACTAAAGAACGAGTACTCCGCCTAGCGAGAAGTATAATAGTTTACTGAACAACTACTTAGATCTTGATTGATTTTTTGTTCATAAAACTTTGTAAACTCTAATACATTTTCGATATTGCTTTTGTAATAAATATGTTCTTATATTTTATAAGCGAGCTTCAACTATTTGTATATGTATATAATTCCAAAAGTAAATTTGAGTCATATCCTCAGACTTTATTTCCTCTTGAGATGTGACTCAATGATATGTTAGAGCTTAATTTATGTATTTTGTCGGCGTTTAAAAATTATCTTGGATTGAATAATTTCATTTTTTATTCGAATTTAGGAGATTCGGTTTTTCCAAAATACACTTTGTTATGTTATTGAAATGAAGGCAATCTATGAAGTCAACTTTATGTATGAATTTTTGAATAAATATAGCCATTTAGTTATTAAACCAAACATATTTTATACTTTACCATGTAAAATAGACTAATGGTTGAGTCTTATTTATTTATTTAGGTTTCCTATTTTCAAGTAAATATATAACTAAACCGCAAAAAAAATAAAAAACTTCACACGAGTTGAACTCTGCACGGTGTGGAGACTTTCTCCGCACTATATGTAGAGTCTAACTCTGCATTGTGCAGAGTTCACCTCTGCTTGCGGAGTAGAACTCCGCGCTTTGTGCGAAGTATTACTCCGCACTTGCGGAGTTCCTTTGTGCTGTGCGGAGTGTTACTTTGCACAAAGTCTGATGAATTGAATCCTACAATTTTTCAAATTTAGTATATTAAGTTTTTCAACTACTCAAGTTACTTAAGTGAAAATACAATTTATTGTTTAAATACACTTTGTTGTTAAAATCATACTTCTTTGTTGTACTTATATTAGTTCAACTAGCTTTATTATCATTTTTTATGCTAAGTTTAACTAAAACTATTTTTTGATTGCAGCCAAACTAATAAAGTTACAAACAATGTGGAAACTTTGCAAAAATTTGTAAAGTGTAATACATTTCTGACAAGATAATTATAAATATAAAATTGTTTCACGTTTGAATTGTACCTACTCTTAACAAAGTTTTTGTAAATTTATATGTCTAAAATGAAGTAAAATAAGGAAATAATTATTATAAATAGAACAAAATTTATCATCTAATTTATACAATTCCAATTCCAATTTAGTACCGAAATCAAAATACTCCTTAGTTTACAAAAAACAAAATGCAACCTTTTTTTTAAAAAAAGATACAAATGTATCATATTTCGTTTCCCACAGTAGATATTTGAATGAGATATTTCACAATTGATATCTGGATAATTTACAGTAGATATTTTACCATTGATATTTATTAAATTATTATATACTATGACCTCTTTGTATTCTATAAATACTCTACTTCAATACTTCAAAACAAGCTATATTTCGAGAAATTCTATCTTCTGTTCATTTGAGGTAATTTCCCACTTTTATACTACATGAACAAGTATTTGAACCTTCTCCATGCATGTGTTGTCACCATCCAGCACAAAAAACATCTCTGTAACACTGAGAAACATTTCCATGCAACACAAACACTTTATCCATGCTAGACAAAGGCAAACTTTCATTTTCTCTTGTTTTATATATACTAATTTCTTCAATTCTAATTTCTTCTTTAAATTACTTATAGATATCAAATGACTTCACTTTATAAGCTCATTCCACAAATTTCAGATTTAGAAACTAATTGGTCAACCAAAATTATAGTCACAGTATCACCTAAAACTGCTTGGAATTCCAACAGTCGTTATCAAAATCTTACTTTGATGGATTTACAAGTACATCCATGCTCTCGTTTAATAAATTTTAGTTTTTCATTATACTTATATCTTCTGTTACTATTTCTTTATTTTTCTACAACTAAATAGGGAAATAAAGTAATGACAACAATGTATGATGCAAATATTATTGCATTTCATGATTAGTTAAAACTGGGAAAGACATATATTGTTTCAAATACGATTGTTAAGGATATCAAAAGTGAATTTCGGAGCTCACCTGGAGAAAAAACTTAGACTATAACTGATAGAACAAAGATTGAAGAACTAAATGAAGATCACTTGAATATTTTATTTTCAAAACATGAAATTACTCCATTTGATGACCTAGAGAAACACATGGACAAAAATACAAACATAAGTAAGTTTTCTACTTCAAATTACTCTTTTTTAATATTAATATTTCATTACTTTATTACATAAATCCAAAACATATAACATTGTTTTATAAACATGATAAGTGTAGCTGTAGACGTACGACAGAAAACGAGTCATTTAAACCATAGTTGTCAGACTCGACTCGGACAGTAACCCGGACAATGCAGCGGGTCAATGGGTTAGTGGTTCAACCGGGGACCCCGTGATTCAACAGGCATGTCATTGCATAAAAATCGATAAAAAAATATATAAAATATAAATTTTTTTAGGGTAACATTTTTAATTTATTTTTCACTAATTATTTCGGTCTACAAAATAAAGTAAAATGTTAGACCAAATTTTTTTTAAAAGAATATTTCTATAAAAGCTATAAATGATTCATTGGTTAAATAAAAGTTATTGCACACAAGTAATACAAAAATACTTTGTCTCAAGTGGTGAGGTACCCTTTATTTTTGTTAGAGATCTAAGGTTCAATTCCCTTGAATCCAAGAATTTTGTAAAAAGATTTCAAAACTCAATCAAACCGGTCAACCGGGCAGGTAAATTACCGGTTAACTCGGTCAAAGTCGAATTTTGACCAAGTCAAGTGCATTTCTACCAATTTAATCTGTCTGACCCGATCAAAGGTCCGGACCAATTTTTATAACTATGATTCAAACAAAATTTGGTATAGAAGCCTCTCTACAAGATATTGTCCTAATTGACAAGAAATTTTGAACGGTAATACTAACCCTATGGGATAGTTTTGTTGAAGAAGAAAGTCTTACAATACTTGAAAATCTAGCAAATAGACCTATAATATGGGCTGCAAATCTCAAGGTTTCTTCATTCAATGGTAAGTCTATTATATTAATACTAATACATTTATATATTAATATTATTATTGTTATTTTAAAAAATAAAAATATGGATATTGTTACAAATTTCATCATGTCACGTAGGTATCATTCTTTCTACCAAAGTGAACAACACTTTCTTTATTGATGCTGCACTGGTTGCTGTTGTAGAGTAAAAAAATTGGTACTAAAATATACTTAATATTCATATATTTTTGCAACTTCTATACAAAATTAAACATATAATTGTTTTTAGAGGGTGAAAACCAACATGGAAACATTGGACAAACTGATAGAAAATAAATCATTTGAAGCTGTCACTCTCCTGAAATTTACGCCTCCTACTGACAAAAAATTCACACTAATTGCTGATTTGCTGGGAAACTATATAGGCATATTAATATATATATATATATATATATATATATATATATATCTTTATTTGTAGGAAAAATTTTATTAGGTGAATGCACGATGGGGCTTCAACTAAAAAAAAAAACCAGAAATTCTGGTATGTCCCGCCGTAATTGCAAAAGGACACCCAATGCAGATTTTGGAGGAATTCACAAATGCAGGTTTTGCAAATATAAACAAGTAAGAGGTACCCTAAGGTACATTTAAACATATATTTAATTTTTTTCTAGAACTCTTAGTTTAAACATTATGCAATACATATTTCTAACTTAAACATAGTAAATGTTTTGATTCACCTTGAAGACTAATCAGGATCATTAGATGCAACTATCATAGGGGATGTTGCAAAAAGATTACTAGAAACAAATGCAAATGTGATCATGAATTATTCTACAGATGTAAAACTGAACTCTTAAATCTTTATATATTAATGCAATCATTTGCTCTATCAGACACCAAATGTAGAATTGAAGAACGTAATCAAACTAGGAAATGAAACATAAATATTATTTTACCTGAAAGTCTCAGAAAAACGGCACAATCCACCTGAATACCGATTTGAAATCATCACAGCAATTATTGACAACAATATTTCAAATACATCTTCTACTATTGATGAAAGTAAGGGAAAAAAAATAGAAAAAGGAAAAACAAGTTGTGCGATGAAGTGAATGAACTAGAAATCAATCAATAAAGTGCAAAAAGATTTCTCTTTGAAGAATCAGCTACAACTACTACTCCAGATCAGAACAAGAAGAAAAATCTTATGGGATACCTATGACCAAATCAATGTCTTTAACAAAAAACGTAAAGCGTGGCTAGGCGTGAAGGCCAAACTTCAAACTTTATGAGCCTAAGTGAAGTTTAGCCGTAAAAAAGTATTTTTTTTATTTTATTATTATTTTAAAATTTTAATCACTGTAAAAAAACTCAATAATCCAAATAACACATACCAAACATCTAAAATTATAAAAATACTGTATTTACTTAATAATTCCTACATAAACAAAAAATATAAACAATACAAATTTTTATTATTCATTGAACAAACTAATAATAATTGAAATTAAACACAAAAGTCACAGGCCCAAAAGCATATGAAAGTGTAAACACGGGAAAACCACAAAGAAAAAGAAGAAAAACAATACAAATTTTTATTATTCATTTAACAAACTAATAATAATTGAAATTAAACACAAAAGTCAGAGGCCCAAAAGCATAGGAAAGTGAAAACACAGGAAAACCACAAAGAAAAAGAAGAATTGTAAACAAAATTTACTGAGAATCACATGCCCCAAAATTACAAATACAATGTAAAGCATTATAACCTCCTAATGCGATACATTTCCGATACCCAATCAGTGTGGTGTGCGGAGAAATTGAGAGGTTTGAACCGTTCTTTCGTCTTTTTTCGGTCTTTTGTTTTCTCAATTCTCTAGAATTTGGAGTTTTTGAAATTTGAAGGGATAATGAACTACTAAGTCTGGACTGTGGATTTTATTAAAAAGGGGAAAAAAATTGAGTCTGAGGTGAAGGCGTGCGTAATAACGCCTAGTCGCCCCTAGGCGATCATTAAGTGGTCAACACTGTCGTTGATCACTTAGGCTCAAGGCGAAACATTTTCATCATGCTTTGCGCCTAAGTGCGTTTTTTAGAACAGAGCTTGAAACTCATAACTTATTTATTAAAATACCGTTATTAATTTATTTATTAAACTTAATATTAAAAAATTTATTTTCCCAATTCTTTTTAATTATATTTACCTAATAATAAAATACTACTCAAATAATAACTACAATTTTCAAAACATAAAACAATCACAATTTCATAAAATTTATCCAAACCTGAATTTAATAAAATCTTATATCATTATAAAATTGCACTTGTTATAATATTTTATAAAATTAAAATAAATAAAAATTGTGTTTAATATAAAATCATTTTTAATTAAATAAACATTTAAAATTTTATTATATTAATAAAACATATAATCTTATCTCCTCCACCACACACAATCTTATCTTCATTTCTCAAGTTCTCTCTTTTCAACATTATCTCTCTCCCACCAAGCAAATCACTATCACTATCAATCACTAGCAAAAGGTAAGAATTTTTCCCTAAATCTAATGTTTTGTGAAAGCCCGCACGATGCGGATGGTGCGGACCAGTAAGTCTGTTCGTACCGCACACAGTGCGGATCGGTGTCTACATGATGCAGACTCGGTGTCCGCATGTGGATACTTGTGTCTGAACTAAGCGGACATCGTGCCCGAACTATGCGTATGCTTATTATACAATGTTGACACATTTCATAAGAAATTGCTTATTTGTATGTTAAATTGTGGTACTATTTAGCCCATGTTTGGTACACATTAAGATTTTCATTTTCATTCTTCTACACATTTTCAACTCCACATTTTTCAATAAAATAATATTTTTCATCACATCAATAACTTTTCCTTCTTTTTCAACCGCACATTCTCCAACAACCTACTATTCTAGAATACATTCTTTCAAAATAATGTGGCTCAAACACACCCCAATATCTTATTTGTGCTGAAATTGTATCACGATGATTATACACTTTTAATAACTAAAATTCATTTTATCTACAGATGTCTTTAGCATATATACCATCTCCAAACCATTTATTTTCTGCTATAATTACTCAATATCTAAATCACCAATATCTTAAAGATTTCGTAAAACTTCTTCATGCTCATGAACAAGCGCATCTTTAATGTGTAGTAATTTCTATGGATTTATATATGGAGTGATTCATAGAGAGAAAGAAGAACAACAATTTAACAGCAAATTGATCCATGAATTCATAATAAGATTTGTGACTTATGGTAAAAACAATGAAGTGTGGGTAAAATTAGATAATTATTTAGTCCGCTTTGGTATGCAAGAATTTTGTCTCATTACGGGCTTACATTGCCATGAGATATCTGTAAATCTTAACTTCAACCATGATCGGCTCCGAAATCAGTACTTTACAGTACTAAAAAATTAGTTTGCGAATGCTTTTCAAAACATTTCATCTATGTGAACATCAAGAATATAAATATAAACTTGAATTGGTGATGTTAGTAGAATGTATTCTATAACCTACAGGAAGATGCATTGACTACCGAACTCTTTGTTTGGTTGAGCAACTTGAAGACTTCCTTGAGTATCCTTGGGACCGTAAAGCATATTTTACTTTATTAAACTCATTGCAACATTCACAATTGGAACGAATATAGATCAGCAAACAAATAATCAAAACAAATGTAAATATACATTATGTGGATATGCACTGGCATTCCAGGTATTTTTATCCTATTCTATTTTTTTTACCTAATTTATTTAAAAATATCTTCTATTTCTAATATTTATTTTCTCTTACTTTTCAATATTGGATATATGAAGCATTTCCAAAAATTAGACAAAAATTTGGCCGACGTAGGCATAAAACAGAACAGAGCCTAATAATGCACAGGTGAAAACCAAATAGAATATTATGAGATCAAGTAGTTAAACACTTAACTACCTAAGAGGTAATTTAATCATTTAGCTATAATTCTTTATATTATGTAATTAATTATATTTTTTTTTCTTTTAAATAGAAATTCAAAACAAATCATTTAAATATTTCATTACAATTACAGATCCAAGTACTTCCAATATTACAACCTACTAAAAAAGAATTACAAACATTATGGTACAGAACTCTTTCTTTACCCCAAGACAACCACCACAACATACTAGATCGTATTTTAAATGGAGAATTAAACAATATAGCACAAGAGATTCAAGAAGATGAAGATGACACTGATAACATACCAATTCATCATAATGTTTCAAGAACACATACTTCAGTTGAAGCTAATCCAAGTTCTACTTCCATTAATACTAATACTAGAGAGGAGATGGAAGAGATTATGAACAAATACAGGCAATATATAGTGTCAGATGTATCAAGGAAACAAGAAAGCCACTATGAAGCAATTTTCCAAAATCAGAAAGAGTTATTTGAACAACAATAAAAATGGCAATATGATTACTATCAACACATGAAGTCTACCAAGCAAGATATTCCAAGTTTTTATGATACTATGTTTAACGTGTGCATTTCTGAAGAAGCGCGAAAACAAGAAATTCGGTACCAAGTACTTCTTGACAACCAAAAACATTTCTTTGAACAACAACAACAATGGCAAGAAGAACATTATCAAAGCATGCAACATTACATAGATACCAATTTTACTTCAGTAAAATCTTATATTAATGAAGAAAATAGCAACTTACTAAAGAAATTATCTGATTGGGAATCAAATAAGGAAGCAACATCTTCTTTCCAAGAAGATATTCCTCCCCATAAAAGTACGGTTCATACTACAGAAACAAAACATGCATCAACATCTCAGCAACAAAAAAAGGGTAAAGGAAAAAAAGATACAGTCTTGAGGTTATCCTTTAGAATACTATCTTATAGAGAGACATACAACAATCAGAGATTGGATACTACGAAATCCATTCGTGAAAGAAATCGAATTTTATCCTATTAACTTCGATATTATAATTTCCATTTAATTTATTTCATAACAATTTCAATTATATTATACAGTACATATTGGGACGCTAGATGCAGCAATTTATATGGAAGAGACATGTTGAAAAATTTATTGGATCCAACAAAAGATATCAATATTGTGGTTAGTCAAGTAAAGTTTAATCAAAATAAGGAATTTTTTTTCCATTTTCAATATATCTAACATGAACCCTCTGGTATAGCTAAAATTGGAGCGGTAACCAATTTCTATTTCTTCAAAAATTCTTTGAGCTGTTAGATATCGCAATATGTTAAATCTTACGGGATATAGGAATTCTTAAGAAATTTCTTGAGCTATTAGATATCGCAACCAGTTTGTTCTAAATTTAAGAATGTTGGAATGTTATGTCATTTTTTATATTTATATCATGTTAATAAGAATATGCACGTATTTCTATTGAGTGTTTTCAAAATACTCACACTTACAATAATATTTCATATTAGAACCAATCGTGTGGACATGGAAGATTGACCGAGTGATGCTCGTGGGATCGCCATGTAAAATTTCTAGAAATGATAATTGAAAATTTTTATTTGAAGAACATTTTTTATGTTAAATGTGGTACTTGTTATTTTAGCATATTTTAGTGTTTAAACATTTGACATTTTATGTTAAATCTTAAATTTATGGTTTGAAATCGCAGTATGTAAATTGTTGGTTTAACATTATCGATTTATCGATCAAATCATAAAATTTGAATAAAATTAAATTTTCGCTTCAATTAGATAAAGTGGCTTTTTTGGTAACACTTGAAATCTATTTGTCTTAAATAAAAAAAAATAAAAAAAGAAATAGATTTCGGGGCAGTACATTGGAGGTCTAACGTTTGATTTTGTTAGTTGTATATGATATTTGATTGAAAATAATAAGAGAGTAATTATTTTCTATACTATATACTTGATTTTGTATGATTTTGAGGGTTGAATGTGTTTGAGAAGATGAGGTTGTCGTTGAAAGTAGTATTTTAGATGGAAGACTTTTTGGAATTCAAGATTTGGGCAATTTCGAATTTAAAGGAAAATTTGCTTCGGTGGCATAATTGGATTTTTTTTTTTGGTTGACATATGTTAAAATTGGATGTTTAAATTATCGAATTATTTCCTGTTGTTAGAAACAAACAAGATATTAGAATCACTCTGATACCACTTTATTGAGAATCGTGCCAAATAATAAAGACGAGAATAATATGAAAATAATATATCACAAAGAAAACACGATTTATGTGGAAACTTAAATCCGGAAAAATCATGAAAAGAGGCGGATAATTCACTATAATCAATATTAATGAGTTACAAATGATCTCTTTGAACCAATAACTAATTAGTCAATGAGTCTATTCCAATATGTGTTGTGCATTATATATTTATTATCAAAGAATCTCTAACAAATTAGGAAAATTAATACATGAAAAGTTTAATATAAGACGAAGTCTCAATATAAAGGTAAAACCAATAATGAAGAATTTGTGATGAAATAGGAGTCAAATTCATCTTGACCTTCTTCAATATGATCTACTATCAACTCCCATTACTTCTCTAACAATATTTTCAATCCAATACTTAACAAGAATTTGGGTCGCAACCCAATTCTAACACCGCAAATTTCAATTTCAGTTTTCCACAAAATACTTACTTCTATCATTGACTTCTCACAAAGTATGAAAATGCGTAGACAAGAATTATAGTAATATATTGACTTATTTTCATTAATGTTATGATATTTTTCTTTTAAAAAAATGCATTTTAATTTTTGACCCTACAATACAAAAAGTCTGGGTCCACCCCTTCCAAGGAGGCCATTTTTACATTTCTAATTTAGATAATATTAGGAGAATTTTAGTAGTTGAGAATAATTGTTCAATCTTGACAAAAATTGAGAATTAAATTGTTATTTTTGAAATTTAGAAATCATTTCCCTACTTGACAAACTTGACAATAAATTTGGTAAAAAGGCCGCAGTTGTCCAAATTTCATCTTTCCTTCTTCGCAGTGAATGTTGGGATTTAAGAGATGGACGTTCGAAGTTATCCATGCCGTTTCCTTTTCCGTAGAATTTTTTTAGTTTCAAGCATTTGACGTCAAGGTTACAGATTATCTACCATGACATTCTAGATTTGTGGTCCACATATATTCTTGATATAACCATGCTAAATGTATATCATTATTTACATTCACCTTTATATTTTATCACGTGGCAACAAGTCATTCGACTATTTAAATGTTACACTATTGTTGCATTTTCCTTCTTGATAATATATTATTTAAGGACAGATTTCATAATGTTTTTCGTCAAATTTATGGTAGGTAAGGTTTCTAAAAAATAATCATTATATTAAACACTACTTTTTGAGATTGCCGTTGGTCTGCCGCTATATAAATAGAACAAGTAATGAAGCCCCGTAGAAGACAACGAAGGGGAAAAAGGAAACACCACGTCCATGGATTTCCTAACATTTTTGCTTCTTCATTTATCCATCATTTGTATATGGATTCTTTTCCAAACATTAAATTCAAAGCACAGGAAATCCGGCAAGCTCCCGCCGGGGCCATATCCTTTTCCGATCATTGGAAACTTACTAGAACTCGGCAAGAAGCCCCACCAGTCACTGGCCAAACTCTCCCAAACCTATGGACCCTTAATATATCTTAAAATTGGGTGTCTTGATGTTGTAGTTGTTTCATCACCCGAAATAGCCAAAGATGTATTGCAAAAATACGATCAGGTCTTCTCCAGCAGAAGTGCTCCTAGTGCAGCCAATGCCAAAGAACACAACAAACGTTCTATGGCGTGGCTGCCAGTGGAAAACCAATGGCGTAAACTTCGCAGAATATGTAAAGAACAAGACTGTTAAAATTGGTGAAGCTGCGTTAATTACATCGCTTAATTTGCTGTCGGCAACTCTTTTTTCAGTTGAATTTGTTGATTTTAACTCTGATTCTTCTCAAGAGTTTAAGGAAGTTGTATGGGGTGTGGCGGAATGTGCTGGAACTCCTAATATTGCAGACTATTTTCCAGTTCTCAAAAATTTTGATCCACAAGGACTTTTGCGCCGGAACACATTTTATTTTGACAAGTTGTTTGCAATATTCGATGGCATAATAGATGAGCGGTTGAAATCAAGAGGTACATTAGTGAAAAATGATTTACTGGACGCTCTTCTCGATCTCAATCAAAAAGGTGACCCTGAATTAAGTCGAGATGATATAAAGCATCTTCTTCTGGTAAGTATTATACTGATTTTTTTAATTTTTTTTTCTACAGCATTTCAGGTTTTAAATTTTTTTTTTTTCCTTTTTAATTATTTGAGGTAATTAGGTGCTATTTCACTATAGTAAAGGAGACTAATACAAGGAAAAACCAAAAACATATCCTCTGTTTAGTAAGTTTAATGTAGTCATTCCATCAAGTCATCCTTTGTTAAAGTATAAAAGCCGCTCAACATGATATTAAAGCCTATAGCAAATGTTCAAGCCTCATTCTAACCTATTTTACAATAAATTGTGCATGTGTGAGTTTTTTTTTTACCAAAAGATAAATTCATTTTGCTTAACATGAACATTGAAATAAATAAAAGACTAAACTTTTAGTCGAAATGATTCTATAACATGACATTTTTTAGAATATGCCATGTCTATCCAATTAGTTGGCATACTATTGTGTGATTGATACAGATAGCAATCTATCATTTTTCCTAAATCTCCATATGGTCCACATAATCAATACCCAAAAAAAAAATAAATAAATAAAAAATCAAAGTGATCATGATAATACCGAGGTTTGAAAAATAGTTCTAGCTAGCAACACTTCGATTACACATCAGAGGTTGATAAGAACGGAGGGACAATGCCTCCCTATTCTAAGTGGGCCTACCAACATGTTGATTCTACCATGTGTCTTTGTAAAGTGGTCCACATGGGGACTTAGTCAAAATGATACATCACTTCCAATACCAATCACGCAATTGTATATGCAATAATTACATAGACATAGTACATTGATCTAGAAATGACATTTTTTTTAAATCGACTAAAATTTTAATCCTTTTATACATTTTAGTGTTATCTTAAGCAAAATGAATTTGTCTTTTGGTTAAACGCGCAAAGTTTATGACGAATAGGTTGCAATGAGGCTTGAATATATGCTTTCTATCAAATTTAAAACCATGTTGAGCCGCTTTTATGCTTTTAGAAAAGACTATCAAATGGAATTTAAGACTCGATTTCGATTAAGAACGTAATTAATTTCTCTGTTTGTAGGATTTATTTGTTGCTGGGGCAGACACGACTTCAAGTACAGTTGAATGGGCAATGACGGAGTTATTGCGCAACCCTGAGAAGATAATAAAAGCTAGAAATGAGCTTAGGGATGTAATTGGAATAAACAGTATAATTCAAGAATCAGAAATTTCAAGGCTCCCATACTTGCAGGCCGTGGTGAAAGAAACTTTTAGGCTCCACCCTGCTGCCCCCTTTTTAGTACCTCATAAAGCTGATGGAGATGTAGAGATCAATGGCTACTTAATCCCTAAAAACGCACAAATT
>CAIGRQ010046704.1:0-36367 GCA_903798375.1 Fraxinus sp. D2006-0159
GGACCGGGGCTGCAATTTTCCCTATTTAAAATGACATATGAATTAACATAAGTTGATAATGTTATTCAATAATCAAAAAGGGAAATCCATATGCCAAAGTTTGGTGACTCCATGCAACGATTTCCAACTTTTTCTTTCGTAGGGAAGCCACCCCCCGGCTTCATCTTCCCCCACCTGTTATTATATATTCATTCAATCCCTTTCTACATTCTCCCCCCCTTCTCTCTCCCTCATACTCAAACACACAGTCATTTTGCACACGGAACTATACATTCTTCAGAGCTAAGAAAGTTACAATAATTACTTATTTACCAATTATAAGCGATGAATAGTAATAGAAAATCGCTAGTGAAAAATACTTCAGTTTTTGGTTGCAGTGACATGAAGCGGAGCCCTTCTGAAATGGTTCTCCATGAGCTTTTTGCTTCAGAATATGAGAAGAAAATTCAACAGATAGCTGAGATTTTTTGTGGCTCTGATGATGATTTCTTTAATGAGGACGATGCAGGAATTTTCTTTCCATTCAAAAATCCGGTTAGTTAATTTCACACCTAAATTTCTTTCTTTAATCTATGTATAAAAACATACTTTACTAGTGATTAAGATGTTTATGAACCACTTGTTTTATAAGTTGGAATATAGGTTGATTTTTTCTCGCTTGCAAAATTTGTTAGTATACATGAGATATCTTGTGTTTGTATTGATGTAGTTTCGTTTATTAGTTATTTTTGCATCTTTACTTACTTGAAATTTATGGATGATGTGAGAAGGAAGTAAGGGAGGTCACGACTAGGGGGCCGTGTCTTTGTCGTACTTATCCGGTAATGACCGTGAAGGCATGCCTTGTCACAATCGCGTGTCACGTTCCTGAATATCTAGAATTACCACGATGAGGCAGACCCATATAAGTAGGCCTAGGGAATTGTTTGGCATGCTGGTTGCCTTGTGATTCGAGGCTGAAGTCCGGCACCAAGGCCGAGTGACCCCACTGAACTTATAGTCGAACCCTGTAGTCAGCTTCGGAAAACCAGTTGGGGGACAAGTGCTCGGCCTCTTTAGAAGTCGTTAACTCCTAGAAGTTTTCTATTCTTCGTTTCTCCTTTTCTCTACGGTCAAGTAAACATATTTTACACACGAATGATTTGCTATCTTTTATCCAATTAAGCTGTTAATGTTGAAATGCTGTCTGCAATTCCAGGAAACGCCTTTGTCAAGTTGTAGCTCATTTGCGGATAATCAATATTTGCCGGGGAATTTCACTGCTGAGCAGCCTAACATATCGACAACAATGGATTCACTATCATCAATAAGTGGCGTGCGCAACCTCACGAGATTTCAACAAATCCACAATTCCAGTTGCGTAAAATTTTGACTAATCATCTTTTCATAATTATTTATTGCATAACTGTTACTCCGATCATGTACCACGTGAAATTTCTTGCAACTTTATTGCAATTTGATGGTAAAGTCAGTTTATCATTTGTCAGTTAATAGTCCCTCATCTGCTACTAAGTCGAATGGCCGGGATAATCAACCAGCCAGAGCTAGCAGTGGTTCCTCGCAAGATCAACCGGATGAAGATGACCTAGAGTTTGAAGCTGGTTCTTGCGAACAAAGCATAGATCATGTCGATATAAAACGCCACAGAAGGTATAGTGTGATTCAGATAAAAGACTATGAAAATTGAAGTCCAAGTAGCCTGAAATGGTGAATGGCATTTCAGGAAAATTTCAAACAAGGAGTCTGCTCGTCGCTCAAGGCAAAGAAAACAAGCACATTTAGCAGAACTTAATCGAGAGGTGAACATCTTTTTCGGTATTTAAGAAAAAAACTGCTCCATTTGTTCTACATGCATGCTCTTAGAAGATCCTTTAAATCAACTTCCTTATATTTCATTCTATCGATTGCTTGTATTAACCAAAAATGTAATGATGTCCTAACTCGACTTTGTACTTCACACAGGTCGAGAAACTAAATGGAGAACACGACACTTATTCCACACAGCTTGCATATGCTACTCAGAAATTCAAAGATGCTGCAACAAATAATCGAGTGCTTAAATCAGATGTTGAAGCTTTAAGAGCCAAGGTTTCTTAACTCCATTAACCTTTACCGTGTTTTCTAACCTATCATAGATCGATGGAATCGCCTTATTCTAGCCGATCTTAGTATTGGTGTTAACTTCAATATCGGAAAAAATAGATAGTAAGAAAACTAATTCTCAACGTGGAACGCTACAAAAGATACTAATGCCCTGTCTGGGAGGGCTTTTCACATTTTGAAAATCGATTTTTCAACCGTTGGTTTATTACCGTTTCTCACGAAGGGCAGCCGCAAACTGTGGAAATGTGACCGTTGCTCCATTTAATGGTCAAGAAAGTAATTTTAATCCAGTTTTTCAGCCCACCCAGACAGCTTCTAAATAAGATCTTTCGTCCCTATTTCTTTGCTCGAATCAATTAAACTCGTATCTATCTTTCTTATGCTAATGTAACGAAAGCTAGATTACTGAAAAACATAGGACTCTCTGCTGATTTCGGTGTTGTTTCTTTCAGGTGAAACTGGCGGAAGACATGGTGGCTCGAGGCTCATTGACTTCGAGTTTGAGCCACCTTCTTCAAAATTATTTAGACACTCCCCAAACATTTATGAACAGTAACATGATCCAGATGGATAACATGTCGCCAACAATTACCTACGATAATACTCTGTATCCAGGTTTAACAAGTTCAGCCATTGGACATGAAAATGCTGAGACCTTTAATGGCAGCGCAAGCAATGCAGTTATGAGTGATGCTGTGAGCGGTCTGTCCGAGATGTGGTCTTGGGAATCTCAAGTTGCTCCCGGGTCAAAGTAGGGGAGAAGATGTTCCGAGGATGATGTTGTTTCCATTTAGCTTGCTGTTAATGCTTATTTGTGCATTTACGTAGACTTGATTTATTCTCTCTTGTACTGACTAATGTACGTGCGGAAAGTATCACTTTCGCCGTGCTATATGTGTTGTGCGTATATTATTGAATTTTATGTTTTGAACAATTTAAATTTTTAGATGAACAAAGTATAATGATTAAATTAAATTTTCATTATTGAATTAGGATAAATTAAAGTTTAGTGATCCAATTAATATTTCAAAATCAATTAAAGTCGGAGGAATACGGAAGTCTTTGAAAAAAACTACGGGGACTGTAAGTAAATAAATAGAAAAATAATAGGATGAGAATGTAATTATCAAAAGAAAATAGTGGTAAAGCAACTACTTTCCGCCAAAACTGGAGCTCCACTTGCGCTTCTGAGAGGAAACAATGGGAGAGTATCAGCAAACGGGAATGCTTGGCGTAAAATCTGATATATACTCTCCGGGAATCATATTCTCGCAGCTTCTTACGGGCAAGCCACCAATGGGTCTGACTCATCACGTTGAAAGAGCTATTGAGAAAGGAACCTTCCCTGATATTCTGGACCCTGCTGTACCTGATTGGTCCTTTGAAGAGGCCCTAAGCTTTGCCAAATTAGCACACAGGTGTTCTGATTAAGAAGGAAAGACAGACCGGATCTTCTTTAAGTTGTCCAGTTGTCCTTCCATAACTGAAGAAACTGAAATATTGCAGAAGATAGCGAGTCCAACTCAGTACGGTTCAGTGCAGCTCCTTCCTTGTCCAAAGTAATTTTATGCACATTTTTTGGAACCTTTTTGTTTACAGTCATGCTTGGTGTAGTACACTGAGTTTGTTAGTTTGTGGAGTGGCAAATTGTCATTTGATAATTTTATTTTTAAAAAATAGTTTTTCCTCCAATAATTTGTTGAAAACAAAGTAAATGTCAAAGATGATGTACTGTCTCGTCTATTTCTTCCTCTGAAAATTAACCTTCACCTTCTCACTAGGAATTTATATTCATCAATGTGTTGTCTATAATATTTTACTAAACCATTCAAAAATCAAGAATTTTGACAGAGATTACAAGAAATCTTGGATACTTCAATAGCCAGGGATGACTAAAAATCAAACCCCTCGTTAGCATGTGTATAAACAAGTTCTATTGAGAGACACTTTGAACATACAAGAACTCTAGAATAACATTGAGAAAAGAAATGGCAAAATCCAAATTGATCTTGAAGCTTTTGATCGACCCCAAAAACTAAAGGGTTTTACTTGCTGAAGTTGGAAAAGACAATGTTGATTTCTTCATCACATTCTCTCTTTGTCCATAGTTTCTATGCTTGTTGGCCAACAAGAAATGGTGGGATGCTTGAACAGTGTTAAATTTGAACACTACCTACATACAACACGGAAAGAATAAAGACATCATTTTGAATCCAAATGCACCAAAAATTGGTGATTTGTGTGTAGACAAGTTCTTAGTGAAGAAACTAAAGCTTTGAGTTTAGAGGAAAAACACAGGAGAAAAAGGTTCAAATGGCGAAGAAAGAGGAGAATGACGAGAATACCCTTCACTTAAATGAGAAATTAGATGAAAATGACATTTTGAGCAACCAAATCTGTCACTAAGGGTGAAAATGCCAAAAAAAAAAAAAAAAACGAAAGGTATGGATGTTTTCCACAATAACGGTGAAAGATAAGGACATTATGTGCTTTCCCACAGTCAATTACATTCAGTTCAGTATATTTTTACAAACAAGTTTTGCAGGACTTGTGTTATCCATCATCTGCACAATCAAGCTTGGGGAGCTGAGAGATACGTTAAAAGCACAGATGACCAAAAAGTAGTTATAGGTATGAACAGCAAGTTTTTCTTTCCTGCCACTTCCAAGTTGCTATGCCCTTTTGAAAAGTAATTTCAGTTACATCAGAATGAACTACTGATGACATGATATTACAGTTGCAAAGGCCCTGCACTAAAATTTTTGCCTAAATTGATCTACCTTTTCCTTCTATTTTTTCATGTACTATAACGCCATACCTTGTATGTGATTTATATAAATCAATTGAAAAGAATAAAAACAAAAATTTGCTTCAAATTGCAATCCAGCTGTGTTTGACTCACTATCAGAAGAAATTTATCTTGTAAATTGCTTTGACTTTTATTGATGAAATTATTAAATCTACATCTCTAAGTACTATTACAGAAATGAATAGAAAATAGCTTAAGAGGATCTCGATACAACATAAGCATGAAATGTACGTAGTGTCTTTCGAAAACATATAGCACAAATAAGCTTTGTAAAAGGAATTGCATACATGTACTGCATATCTACTTATCTGCATGTAGAGACCATGTTGATTGAAAAAAGTCGAAATTATTTCCAGCTTCTGAAATTTCATGCTTTAGAAAATGAAAAGTCTTCATCAGTTGGTGCTCTTGAGGAATATAATTCTCCTTCACTTGTGTAGGAAGAAAATTCATCGTCACTGTTCCTTTCCTTCAATTCTTCAATTTTCTCAATAGCCTCCTTCAAATCCCACCTTCTCTCCACATTCCATTCACAGCAGCACATTCCAATCTTCAGTAGCCTGAGAATCTGACCTTCTCCATACCTTCCTAAACTCATGTCCTTATCAAACACCTCACCGGTCCACTCTTCTCTCACAACAGAATTAACCCAGGTTGCCAAATCTGCATTTGGTCCTCTACCTTGTTTCAGATAGTTAGATGGAAATCGTCCTGTGAGCAACTCAAGTATTAGAATCCCAAGGCTCCACACATCTGTCTTCCTTGTTATGCGGTCACTTTTTGTGGATTCAGGTGACTTGTAGGCTACCATGAATCGCTGAGCATGCTCCTTGTTGATCACTGGTGTTAGTGCATAATCAGATAGAACCGGCTCAAAAGTGTTGTCTAGGAGAACATTGGATGACTTGAGATGGCCATGTGGTAGACTTAAGCTTGGCAGCTCTTTGTATAGGTAGGCCAACCCCCTTGCAACACCTTTGATGATTTTTAAACGTGTTGGCCAATTAAGATTTGATTGGTTTGGACTGCGTTTGCCTATTCAGGAAATTCAAATGTGCTCAAGTCACGAGTCCATAAGGAATATATAATCCCAACCCCCCAAAAACTATATATAGGACCAACCCCAATACTTTATTATGGTACTTTTCAAATTTCTTGTAACTGCACTTTTCTTATGTTTCATATTTTGAACTGGACAACGCTTGACATGATTAAGGAACGAAAAAGAAATTAATGTATAATGTTCAGTTTGTCAAGTACTATATACCAAACACTAGATAACTTACCATGGAGGTGACTTGCCAAGCTTCCATTTGGGACAAAATCAGTGATCAAAAGCTTTTCTTCTTTTCCATGGTAAAAAGCCACAAGAGGCAGCAGATTAGGATGCGATAACCTTCCTAGCCTTCTCATGTGTTCGTAGAATTCTTCTTTTCCCACATTGTTCATTTGTTGGAACCTCCTCACAACAAATGGTTGGCCACTAAAAATCACAGCCTTATAAGAAGAGCCAAAACTTCCACTCCCCAATACTTCTGCAGAAGCCCTGAGTAGGTTTTCCAATTCAAACCTTTCCCTATCATTCCTCACAAAGTATAATTTTCCTTGTTCACCATTGTAGTTTCCAGTACCCTTGCGAATAGGCTCTTCGGCAGGGAAAATCTCGGCCGATTTCTCATATTTTAGTGGCCTTGCGTGTCGCCGGCAGATAAAAAATGCTATTATAATGACTGCTAATGCCACTGCAGCTGCTATTATGGAGGCAGTTTTTGGTGTAGACTTCTTTGGTTTGCATGGATCCAATGGCTTACCACATAGGTTGATGTTTCCTGGTCCAAAACAAAAATTTATTTACACACAGAGAGACGAATGTGCGTTAGAATCACCTTGTCTAAAATTCAAGTTATTAGATTGGGTCAAATTCTGTCATAAAAATGTGCAATTGCAAGGGCAAGTGTAATATGAATTCGCTTTTCTCAACGCCTCATACGTGCATAATTTTTATTAAATAAATGACGAGAATACTTGAACTCGGCACATTTTCTTGGTCCCTGTTTGAACCACATTAAAATTTTCATTTTCATTCTTCTACTCACTTTCAATCACACATTTTTCAATAAAATAATATTTTTCATCACATTAATAACTTTTCCTTCATTTTCAACCATATTCTCCATCAATCTACAATTCCAAAATACATTCTTCCAAAATAATATGGTTCAACCGTATTCTTCCAAAATCCACAATTCCAAAAACAATTCATTTAAATATGTTAAATTATAATTGAGAACAAGAAAAGCAGTATGTTTAAGAATAATACTATTTATAATCATCTATGATTATAATAGTTACTAGGGATAATTGCAGCATCGATACCAAACATTTCATTTAGTAGCAGACTTTGTCCATATTGTTAATTTGTGTTACCCACAGTACCAAACATTTCATTTTTGCTACCAATGGTACCAAACCTTTCAAAATGTACGCAGCTGAAGTCCAAATAGATTGTTTTTTTTAGTTTGACCGTTAGTTGATCAAATAATTGATTTTGACTAATTTTAAAAAGGTTAAAATGGTAATTTTACATTTTTAAAAATATAAAATAACCAAAATTAAAAACTCACCCCACACCGACCCTAAATTTGCAAATCTGGATTTGGAACTTCGAGAACGCTTCAACAAGCTCGAGAATGGAGTCCGCAAAATCGAATGTGCGCTCTATTGCAATGGTAGTGGCTCTAAGGAATTTTGCCTTTGCATTTAGCCCAAAATTTCATCTTGATTGACCATGAAATCGGAAACCAAAAATTTCATTCGAAACAATTCATTTTCTTCCCATCACCACACTTACCCCCACCTTCCCTCATCCAACCCCAACCAAACGAACCAAAATTCACTCATCTCTATCGAGTCGACAATCGCAATCCACTCACACGCAGGCTGCAGCTACCGCCACAAGCGCCCATGCAAATTAGTAGCAAGAAATGGACCTTACTAGAAACTTGCTTAGACGTCATACAGAAAATCCCTAAGCCCTTTTCAATCTCTCATCTCTTCTTCTCCTCTTTGGTCAAGATAAAATCCATATTTTATCGAGGAGCTCCATTTCTGATCGGTTGTTAAGTCCAAATCTCTAATCCGGCCTACGTAGATTTACATAGTTAGGCAATAGGTTTCTAACGTCATGGATTCTAGGGTTCAAAACTTAAATACATAGTTGGACTTCAAATGCGGACATTTTGAAAGGTTTGGTTACCGTTGATGGCAAAAATGAAAGATTTGGTACCGTGGATGACACAAATTAAAGATTTGGGCAAAGTCTGCTATTAAATGAAAGGTTTGGTACCATTGCTGCAATTATCCCTAGTTATCATATACATCAACTTGTCAATTGATATATTTCTATAATTTTGTTGCTGCGAATAATAAATTATCACATATAATGATTATTGCAATACTGATTATATAATGGCGTTACTCTCTATTTAAATTGGTATATGGCTTTAGATCATGTGGTTGATCAAGATTTCAAAAAAGGATTAGGGCTGTAAGCTTTTTGACTTTTGCATTAGGTGCCTTGTAAACAACGTGCCTGCCACTTACAACAGATCATATCAATTGAATGGTTAAAAATTGTTTTAGCATCTATACATATAGATCACATAACTATTATTGGATCATGCTACAAGTACCTAAAACGGTCAGATTTCTTCCACATGGACGTATGTAATCCATTATGTACATGGAGAATTATCCACTATTATTTTATATTAGTTTCCTAATTTTATTTTTGCAGGATCTTGATTAATTAATTAACTTAATTATTATTTTCAATAATAAATCATGAGTTCAAGTCTTATACATAATTAACTAGCTAATTATAAACACCTACATGTACGGAAATAAATAAATAAATTCAGCCTACAGTAATGAAGATATAAATAAGTGAATTCGAGTTGATCACGACTTACCTGTAAACGAGCTTGCGTTCTGGCTACTAAGTGAAGATGGTATAGGACCTTCAAGCCGATTATAAGCAAAATTAACTGTTAAATTCTTCTGCCAAAAGTCCGGTATTCTCCCTTCAATCTGATTATTTTGAAGCTGCAGATCCACAAGCCTAGGCAATTTTAATAAAGACGAGGGAATTTTACCAGTATGTTCATTAAATCCCAACACAATTTTCCTCATAGCCTTCATCCCAGAAAAAGTATCATCTGGAATATCACCTTTAAAGCTGTTATTAGCCAAATACAAAGTTCTTAACTTCCTAAGTTTCT
The DNA here is from genome assembly GCA_903798375.1 of Fraxinus sp. D2006-0159. NCBI lineage: Eukaryota > Viridiplantae > Streptophyta > Magnoliopsida > Lamiales > Oleaceae > Fraxinus > Fraxinus sp. D2006-0159. The sequence continues at coordinate 9,193 of CAIGRQ010046704.1, forward strand.
TTAGATCATTATAAGGAAATGGCCCTGAGAAGTTATTGTTCTTCAAACTTAGGCTCTGCAATGGCAATTCTGCCAGTGAATTGACGTCGACTGTACCTTCTAGCCCCATGTTTTCAAGCTTCATACCTGTAAATGTACCTTTTTTACAAATTAACCCTGTCCATTTAGGGGTGTAGCCATTGCACAATTTTTCCACTGGTTCAATCCAGTTATTTAGCATGGTGGCGTTGGAGAGAGAGCTCTTAAACTTTATGAGGATTTTGGCATAGGATTCATCATCAGATGATACTGTAATTCCACATAATAACAAGGCAAAGAACCCGAAAAACGAGTTTCGCAAAATATAAACCATGATAGGGAGGTTTTCTATAGGATTCTAAAGCAATGTTAATGGAGAAGAAAGATGAAGAATATCAGGGAAAAGAGGTTCTGAAAATTGCACGACTCTTTCTGCAGGATGGTAACAGCAAAGAACTGAGGATATGGAGCAGTGAACTCGACAAAGTGCCAAAGCTGGATTAGCCGTTCTTCGCCGGCCTAATTTTGTAGTGTATATGTATTTTCCTAAATAAACAACTATGTCCACTATGTAACAATTTAAATTTTTAGATAAGATGATTCAACATGGTGCTAACCTAAGACGGAGATGGGTGGTAGGGGGCAGGGGAGCAGCCCCCCAACATTGTCTTCTAGTCCACCATTCATAGTTAATTTGTAATATATTATTCAATTTCGCCTTGCAAAAATTTTGACTCGACCCTACAAAATCTTGAAATTTTTATTTTTTTTCCATTAATAAATATTGATCCAATAACTTACACTTTAAATTCAACCATACAAAAATTTTAGACCTAAACAAAAGATTCTATAGTTACTTAAATAAATAAATAGCCCAAATCCAATCCAAAAGCAAAATGACCCATTTATGAATTAATTACAGATGTTTGTGTATATAGAGAAGGAGATTGTTGATACTCTTCCATTAGATTCTCTTATTGATGAATTTAAAGTGACAAGGATAAGGAGAAACCAATTTAAGATGTCCAAGCCATTTCTACCATCTGTTATATAGATATGCAGTTTACTTTTTGTCTTTTTGCTATCAATTTAACATTTATGTTTTCAATTTGTATAGCGTTCGACACATAGATAGACATATTATTTTTGGATCGACAAGCTGATTGTCTTTTTAGTTAGTCAATCTAACTTGCCTATTTTGGTACTCAAAATCGTCGTTTTCAATCCTCTTAGTTTTGCCCCCCTCGACCTCCCGTATTTTCGCCCCCATAAAATTGAAATTCTGGCTACGTCCCTAGTACCACCAACCAAAAGCAATGAAACTAACATCTCAAGAGAACTTGTTTATGAAATTTGTGCATGCATGTTGTTATTAATAATATAATTATCATCATGCGATGAGCCCTGTTCAAGAAATAAATAAATTTGTTCCTCTCTAATAACTTAATATTGAGAAGAAGTGATTCTAATATGGTATTAGGACAACCAAAGTAATGACATTATGTCTCGAAGCTATCAACTTCAACATTAAATAAATAAATTTGTCGCATTCTTTTNGTTATTAATAATATAATTATCATCATGCGATGAGCCCTGTTCAAGAAATAAATAAATTTGTTCCTCTCTAATAACTTAATATTGAGAAGAAGTGATTCTAATATGGTATTAGGACAACCAAAGTAATGACATTATGTCTCGAAGCTATCAACTTCAACATTAAATAAATAAATTTGTCGCATTCTTTTAGAACACGTTAAATTTTTAGATGAAATGATTCAAGATACAAACGCTCGTATAAATATATTTAGGCATGTAACTAGTTTGGGAGTTCAATACGAGTCTTATTGGTTGGGTGGTAATGACTAGAAACTAACCTTTGACATTTTCTCTTGTTTTTATGCTAAAATTTCATTAGTTGGCAATGTTGTTGCAAGTGTAATTAATTATACCATATCATTTGAGGTTAAAAAGAAAAGTATTTCTTGGCCATTACTGCCGATGATCCCAATTTGGCCGATTGTATTACTATTCCAACTGTAACACATTTTTTTATATTCCAATTTAGATAATAAAGAGAGATTAATTTCCTTGTGCTTCTAGTCATCGGATGCTCGACTCTTAAGTTTATTAAGAAGGAATTGGTGAAGGATTTGTTTAAAAAATAAAATATTTTGTGACCGGAAAAAATCATATCCGACGGTGTATGTGTCAATCTTTTGATAGAACTAAGTATGGTGAACGTGCGTTGCACGTTAGTTGATTAATGTTAAAAATAAGTGTATGTAAATTCAAGAGAAATTCATTCATATACGTGAAAGATATATTCCTAAATTAGTTCAAATTGACTTACTTTTCATCTCTTTTCTTTTTATATCTTTGATTCTTGATACGAACATTTGGAATTCATTGTATTTAACTTCTCGTTACATCTATTTATTTATTGAAATTAGCTACGTATTATTAAATTTACAGCTGCAAACATCGTATTAATGTAGTTCTTTTTCACAAAAGAAGCTGACGTTTGTTAATTTTTATATACTTTTATATACGGGACATAATTGCGATGAACTCAATTTACAAGATGATTTCTACTCTACATGATCAAACCAGTTAAAGGTTTTATTGATGAATCACTTAACTAAGCAATGAAGTGATTCGTACATTTGGAATGCTTCTAAGATTTGGAACATTAAATAGTTCTATTGAGTAAATGTCACTAATATTTTTGGATGTCAGTTCGAGTACATGGATGGATATATGTTCTCAAATTTTGACATATCCTCTTGTTTGATTGGTTTTAAATTAATAATTAAATTTTAAATGTCTAACGTCTAAACTTTAATGCAAATGGTTCAAATTTGTGGACATGTGAAATTTGTATGACTTGAATATATTGTTGAGTACATCTTTAAATTTATTCCTCGTTTTCGTCGACTCTGGCACATAAATATTTCATCACTTGTAAGAACAAGTATTCACTGTGAAAAGATTCCAAAATGACTTGCAAGTTAAAAATAGAAGCTAAAGGTAGAATAGTTATAGAGACAAACTATAGTTAATGTTTGGCTCAATAACTTCGTCAATCGAATTTATAAATTGCTTGTCATCTCAAAACTTATTTCGAGAGCTACATTATGGGCATATTGAATAGTCCAAATATATATCGAAAATAGTTAAAAATACATTAAACGTAAGTCTTAAAGAAAAACGTGTAACTTGCATTTTTTCAAAAAAAATCAATTATTTCATTAACATTTACTATTTTTGTGATACAAACTTTTCGATGTAATTTTCATCATTTTATTAGGAAGCTTTATATGGAAATAACATCAAATTTTTTTGAGGGTATTATTTTTTTTAACGTAAATTTTCGAGTGTAAAATTTCTTCCACATTCTTTGCAAGCTCAATTGTGCACCCCCAACTTTTATGTTCTGCGTCCATCAGCTGGTATTATGAAGGCAATTTTTGGTGTAGACTTCTTTGGTTTGCATGGATCCAATGGCTTACCACATAGGTTGATATTTCCTGGTCCAAAACAAAAATTTATTTACACAGACAAATATGCGTTAGAATCACCTTGTCTAAAATTCAAGTCATTAGATTGGGTCAAATTCTGTCATAAACATGTGCAAGTGCAAGTGCAAGATGAATTCGCTTTTCTCAACGCCTCATACGTGCATAATTTTTATTAAATAAATGACGAGAATACTTGAACTCGGCACATTTTCTTAGCTCCTATTTGAACGACATTAAAATTTTCATTTTCATTCATTTGCTCATTTTCAATCACACATTTATCAATAAAATAATATTTTCCATCACATCAACAAATTTTCCTTCCTTTTCAACCACACATTCTCTATCAATCTACTATTCCAGAATGCATTCTTCTAAAATAATGCGGCTCAACCGTATTTAAACAATTCATTTAAATATGTTAAATTATTATTGAGAACAAGAAAAGTTGTATCTTTAAGAATAATAATATTTATAATCAGCGATGATTATAATAGTTATTATTGTATACATCAACTTTTCATTTGATGTATTTCTATAATTTTGTTGCTTCAAATAATAAACGATCACATATAATGATTATTACTCTTTATTTAAATTTGTATATGGCTTTAGATCATGTGGTTGATCAAATATAGATCACATAACTATTATTTTATATTAGTTTCCTCATTTTATTTTATTTTTGCAGGATCTTGATTAATTAATTAACTTAATTATTATTTTCAATAATAAATCATGAGTTCAAGTCTTATATATAATTAACTAGCTAATTATAAACACCTACATGTACGGAAAAAATAAATAAATTCAGCCTACAGTAATGAAGATATAAATATATAAGTGAATTCGAGTTGATCACGACTTACCTGTAAACGAGCTTGCGTTCTGGCTACTAAGTGAAGATGGTATACGACCTTCAAGCCGATTATTAGCAAAATTAACTGTTAAATTCTTCTGCCAAAAGTCCGGTATTCTCCCTTCAATCTGATTATTTTGAAGCTGCAGATCCACAAGCCCAGGCAATTTTAATAAAGACGAGGGAATTTTACCAGTATGTTCATTAAATCCCAACACAATTTTCCTCATAGCCTTCATCCCAGAAAAAGTATCATCTGGAATATCACCCTTGAAGCTGTTATAAGCCAAATACAAAGTTTTTAACTTCCCAAGTTTCTTTAGATCATTATAAGGAAATGGCCCTGAGAAGTTATTGTTCTTCAAACTTAGGCTCAGCAATGGCAATTCTGCCAGTGAATTGACGTCGACTGTACCTTCTAGCCCCATGTTTTCGAGCTTCATACCTGTAACTGTACCATTATGACAAACTAACCCTGTCCATTTAGAGGTGTAGCCATTGCACAATTTTTCCACTGGTTCAATCCAGTTATTTAGCATGGTGGCGTTGGAGAGAGAGCTCTTGAACTTTATGAGGATTTTGGCATAGGATACATCATCAGATGATACTGTAATGGCACATAATAACAAGGCAAAGAACACGAAAAACGAGTTTCGCAAAGTATAAGCCATGATAGGGAGGTTTTCTATAGGATTTTAGGCTTGTTTTGGATGATTTAGAGCAATGTTAATGGAGAAGAAAGATGAAATATATAAGGGAAAAGAGGTTCTGAAAATTGCATGACTCTTTCTGCAGGATGGTAACCGCAAAGAATTGAAGATATGGAGCAGAGAACTCGACAAAGTGCCAAAGCTGGATTAGCCGTTCTTTGCCGGCCTAATTTTTTAGTGTCTATGTATTTTCCTAAATAAACAACTATTTCCACTATGTAACAATTTAAATTTCTAGATAAGATTATTCAACATAGTACCAACAACCAAAAGCAATGAGACTAACATCTCAAGAGAACTTGTTTATGAAATTTGTGCATGCATGTGGTTATTAATAATATAAGTATCATCATGCGATGAGACGTGTTCAAGAAATAAATAAATTTGTTCCTCTCTAATAATACTGAGAAGAAGTGATTCTAATATGGTATTAGGACAACCAAAGTAATGACATTATGTCTCAAAACTATTTATTTTTGAAAATTATTTACATGTTTACATAAAAATTGTTATTCTTTTGATTGATATAGATCAATCTAACAAGTGATCCATTAATTATACTACCTTTAGGATGTTGTAAATTCGATAAAGGAAATAGTGAATATATTGTGCTCTCGTGTTTGTTTCAAATTTTAGTTAAAAAAAATTATACTAAGGAAATGTAATTATGGGTATTTTTAGTTTTGGACAATCAAGCAACGTTTTAAGATTTTAAGCCGAGGTATTTTTCATTCAATTTTTGGACCATACCCCATTATTTTATTGTCCCTTGGGCACTTGAGACACATCAATTATCTCAGTAAAATATCAAAGGCTTGTTTGGGCTATGTTAAAATTTGATTTTAATTTAAGTCAAAATCAAATAATCAATATCAACCACATCTTTCATGGATTACACATTTCAAAAAATTCTATCACAATCTATTTAAAATCTGATTTTAATATACACCAAACACCCTCTAAATGAGCACATATTTTAAAAGGTTCCTCAATTTACATTAATTTTTCCATTGCCAAACTACCAAAAATAAACCCTAAAAAAGAGGAAATGTGTCATTGGCACTCAACTTATTTTTTTAAGTAGTAAGTTTATCCTCAACCTTTTATTGTAGTTTGACAATCAACCTCCAAAACCTTGAAACCGTCAATTCTTTACAAAACCACCATGTGATGTGACCCCCACATCTCTAACTTTATGAAGATAATATATTTTCAAGTTTTGATTGATACCTAGATATTTGAACTGATACAAGTTTTTACAAGGATCACACGACGATTTAACAAAGATTTAAACGGTTTTTACTATTGACAATTGATGGTACAGGTACAACTATACCGTTTAGAATTGTTCAATCCACCCCGTTCATTGCAGCCAATGTACTTAGTACTTGAAGAAAAGAAAAGCAATCAGTCCCAACAAGAAGAATTAATCTACTTGTACAACGGGGTGTCCATAATGGACACCCCGTTGTACTAGTAGACTCACCGCAACAAGAAACTACCAAATACAATTGATGATGAATAGAGAAGAGAAAGCAAATCCATTTTAAGTCAAACTGGCACATATTTCCTTCATCAACAAGCAAATGCTCAATAATTAAATAATGAATGTGAACATTAAAACTTTGCTTAAAATTTGCAAAATTGCATTGAATGAAATCTTCAACGTGTCCTAATAACTGTTTTTTCTTCTTTCCTCTTAATGAATCCACCCACCACCACAAATGTCACACAGCTCAGAAATTGCCAGAATCTCCATTGAGAGACTACTGCATTTAAGTCCATATTGTATGTTGTCCCATCTAGTGAATCTTATTTAAACAATTTTTCGACGCATCATAAAATGGTTGTTCGATCCAAAATCACAGATTTCCCCTAATCACGAAAGTTCAATGGTTCGATTTTTATTAAAAAGTATGTTACTTCTTGAAAGTGTGTGATACTTCAGTCAAATCTTAACTCTATTAACTCTGCTATCAACATCTTATGATACTAGATTATTGGGTCTATAATTCTGATCATGATACATCTTATACTATGCAATAAACTTATAGGCATGTAGAACAAATCGGTAAGTAAGTTTGTGTATCTCCATGCTCTCTTATTTGAACAACGGTGTAATTTGTATTCTCAAGGCACCGCACTAGCGGATCCAAGGTGGAAAGTGAGCGCGGGCGGCCACTAGATGATCGCTCGAGTGGCTGCCCAATATGAGGGGGAAAAAATTCGTTGAATCCAGCATGGGCAGCAGCCTCCAATGCTGGTGAGGTGCTGGATTTGCCGGTGAAGGCAGATAAGATCTTGATTGCTCGTGTTTTCCATTTATTTATTTTTTCCTCCGCGTCTTAGGCCTCGTTCGGTAGGGATTAAAATTCAACTACAATTGAAAATATGACCGTTATTGGATCTCACTCCTCTAATAAAAATCAATAATAATGACTAATTTTTTAATTTTAATCCGATTTTAATCTCTATCGAACGGGCCCTTAAACTTCTAAGTTAAAAAGTGCAGAGTGCCTTGGGCATTTTTACAAGAGGAATTGCTGCCAAAATTTGGCCTTCTTTTTTTGCCGTTGTCCAATACAAAATTGCCAAGTGTATTCGGTAGAAATTTTGGCAGCCATTTTCCGTACACAGCAGAACTGTTTTTTGAAGAGAATGGTAGGTACAATTTTGAATATGGATTTATGGTTGTGGACCTTATGAAGAGACACTGAGTGATCACAATCTGGCCTAGGAGAATACACTGACAAGCAAACTCCAAAGATGGATAGATTTTCGAGACTGACTTCTCACACTGCATAGAGTATGTTAGGATTTGGCCCCAAACCTTTGTTTTTGTAGGTCCAGATCCAAGTGAAAAGAAGGCAAGTCTAGGTCCGTGCCAGTGGTTGGAAACCGTCAATTTTTCAGTCAAGATTTTACAAATCGAGCACTTGATCTCTTTTACGAGTGATTTTTCTCAAACCATGACCAGAAAATAATTAAGTTTCAATAGTGTTAATATTTTTTCCAAACATCGTTTCTCTAGAAATCTGTAACTAATATTTGATCTGAACAATAAAATTGCAACAAAAGAACATCAGTTTTCTTGAAAGACAATACAATTATTCAATTTTATCATCTTTTGGGCTCTACAGTATCAATCTTCTTTCAGAAACAAGCAAAATGAACATCACCATCAACAATTACAAATGTTGAGTTGCAATAATCAGAAAGACGAAAATGAGGAAGAAGATGTTGGGTTTACTCTGCAATCTAACTTCTAAACTGGAAGTGATGATCTCCACAAGCCACTTACCAGTAACATTTGAGCCAAAAAGATTGTTGGGAAAAAAACCCATCAAGTAGAAGTAGCAGTCAGATTAGTCTCAGTTCGTATTCACCAGCCATTGTAATATATCTCACCCATGGAAGAGCCTGGTATCCGCTTTTCTCAATAATTTTCAAGTAACGGACCTACAAACCCCACATATGAAAAGCTTTAATCAGTTTACACTTTTGCAAAACTTAAACCAAACTAATCAAGATTCCCCTTTCCCTGGAAACAAATTCCAAGTGGAGCTCTGAATCTCAAATATCTTCCAAGTACAAAATGTTAAAAGAGAATTCCCACCATTTTTGTAAATCTTCAATGATGGAACTCGTTGATATTTTGATAGATTTATGTACTGTCGAAGAATAGAGTTCAAACTAATTGATCATCAATGAAGCTATTTTACTGTACACAGAATACGTCTTCATATTTTTATCGCAGAATAGAGTTCAACCTAATTTTTCGTTTTACGATTTTGTCAGATCTCATTCTCACAGGCATGGAAGAAACATCCTTCCTTTGAATGTAGAAGCACACCATCCAGAAGACACAACTCAACATCCCCAAAGCTTTCAATGCATTCCCGCAGATAACCTTTAAAAATTTTTCAACCTCTTCACGACAGCAAAAAATTTGAGGTTTTAGTACATTAAACTAAGCCTTATTCTCAATTCATGTATAGTCAGTTACATGAATTCTTTTCCACCACTCAATTTGATTCATTGATACAGCTACAAGAACATCCAACACAATCCAATCATTCTTGAACACATTTAGTCCACCTCCCATCTTCTCATATATTCTACTAGGATCATATAACTCTTGTGAGTGTAAGCTTATTTAGATCTACATAAAACATGTTCAACTCCTGCATCATCATTCCTTTAATTTATTCTTAATTGGTGTCAATATCCTCATAAAAAATTGAATCTAATCTAAATACCCAAAAGTACGCTTTAGGGCAAGATGATCCTCTGTAGAGACTCCACTATTATCCTAATTCCAAATATGATAAAAGGGCATTCCATGTTTTATGACTTGGTTATACTTTTAACTTAATTTTTTTTTAATTCCAAAGCATTCCCCTAAAGTTCTAATCCTACGATTTATCCCCTCCTAATCTTATCAGCTAAAAGGGCCTGTTTGATTCCCAATAATTTATTTTATGGTTTGCTACAGGATCATTTTCAATACACATTCACAAAATAAAATATTTTACACGCATTCTCCTAAAAATACTATTCAAAACTCATTTTTTTTCCAATTAAAGGGAATCAAATAGGCACTAAAGAATATCATCTTGGATATCTTTCAACCTCATTCATTACCAAAGTATTAAAAGAGGACATAGAATCTTGATGAAAGTCTAGTGATAGGAAATCCTCTACTATTGCTCTCACTACGTCTCACACTTGGAACCCCTCCATCTAAATCGTCTAAATTACATTGATAATGTTGATTTATAAGTTCGTTAAATATGCCGTTTATTTAAATTCTTAGTTACTGTTTAATTATAAAGATCATTATAAACTAATGATTAGTGCAGTAGATGGTCCAAAGGTGTTCCGACGACATTATGTGCCCAATTGCTCAGTGATGCATGCATGTCAGATTTTTAATTAAATTACATTATTACTAGTATTATAATTACAATTTGCTTCTAGATTATTCAAATGGTTATTTTGTGTTTATAGATTATGAGCATTTTTATATACGAAGAAAGTTTAACAATTTTAAAAGAGCACAACATATAATTATTTTGTTATTATTAATGATTACCATATTTGCTTTTAGTAATTAAAGGTTGGATTGCGCTTGTGTTAATTGGCAAGATTTAATTTAGGATATTAGTTTTATTGATGCCCCATTAATTGGAAGGTAATTAAAGAATCCTCAAGAAACTCTTTAAATATAAAACGCTCTTTATTTTAAAGAATCAACCCTTAAAATTATGTTTCAAGAGATTCATTAAATTAACATTTAATTTAGAGAGCGAGTTTGACTCTCTAAATTTGGAGAGCCAAACTCACTCTCTATAATTAAAATGCATTTAAAGTAATTTTTGAAAACTTCAAGTGGATAAATAGAAAATAATATAATAATTTAGAGGAAAGCTAGTGAAAATAAAATATAGGAAAAAAGAACAAATATTTTTTGTGAGTTGTAAAATTAAGTATTAAATATAAAGAACTGCTAGTGTACTTAAAAATCTTGTTTTTCTAAACTTATAGATGCTCTCTAGATTGTAGAAATACTCTTTAAAATTAGAGTCTCATGGAAATGTTCTTAGCATTTTAGTTTCAAGAAGCAAACTTTGTATTGGTATTAAGAGTTTTATTTTTATACTATAATTACATTTATGTTATTTCAATTAATTTTAGAAAATGGTGAATCATTTCCTAAAATATTGATTTAACAATTATGGCTCATTGACCTTCCCGAAAATGATACACTTTTGGTCCATGTTATGACTTCCTTAAGACCAAAAATGGAGCACACGTTAAAAAAATAGAGAGAGAGAGAGAGAACCTGAATTTAAATTCTTTTACATACCAATAAATTTCATTGGCTCTCCCTTTTCCATCTCCATAACCTTCCCTTCTTTATTCTTCATTTCTTCAACACTTCGTTTATTTAAAGCTATCTACAACAAACTAGGAATGCTTTTGCTTGGTGGCTTAAAGTTTAAAGTGTCCTTTCCAATTTAAGGTATGTTCTTTGACTTATTAATTATATTTTTTTTCATATATCATATTGTTTAAAAAACCAATAGCTACTCGTATGTAATATGTTGTGTGATTACATGTTGATTATACTTAGAGATGAAAATTTCTATTAAATTACTTCTAAAGATGATATAATATAAGATTGTGTGGAATTATGATATCACATATGTTCACTTTTTAGGAAAAAAAAATTGATTGTCTCATGAATATCTATATCTATAATATATTAAATATCACATCAAATGAGAATCATTTTTTGGACGATTTTAACCCTACTACAATTCAATTATTTCAATAATACATTACTTTTCATTTTTAATATGTAATAAATACTACAAAACCCTTGTCATGTATTAATTTAGTATTAGTAATTTTCAATTAATTAACATTCACATTATTCTAGACTCAATGAATCTTGATCTACATAAATTTAGAGTTATTATGGATGAATTTATTTCAATTCATGTATCTTGGAACTTTAAAAGGTGTTTAAATTTATGTATTAACAATTAATTTTTGTGTATCAAATGTATTATAAAAATGTTCTCATTTGTATTATTTCATTATCACAAAAAATTTGAATCATAGAAGTTGAGTTTTGAGAATAAAATTTTCTTACCTTAAATTCATATTCTAAATTTTATTTTGTTTAGTTCATTTGAGACTTATCAATTCATGTCAACAAATTGGTACCAAATATTATTTTTACAGCACTTATAAAGTATTTCAGAATAACGTGCAATGCACGTTCAACTTTAACTAGTATCTTCAATTTTTTGGAAACTGAGATTTCCTTGTGTTGTGTGTATGGGATTATAGATATGAATATAATTTTTATTGAATTATATCACGAGCTTTCTATTTACATGAAAATTTGAATAAGTTACACATAATTGAGTTTTAAGAATAAACAATGTACCAAATCTCAATCTACCAGAAAAAAGGAGAATATTATTAGACTCCTTTTACGTGCAAGATGAAAATATATACTACATGTACCTTTATGTCTTCTATGCATGCTAGACTTTCGTATTCTAAGCTACTTTACGTCTTTTGAGTTAAAATCCTATTTGTGAACTATTAGTCAATGTTGTAGATAAAATTAATAATTTTATTTCTATTACGTTTTGTTACTAAAATTGTAAAAGATTACTTTTTATTATGAAATTTGTATAATGCCGTATATATATTGACATGTTATGAAGATTGTCAAAATAAAAATTAATAAATAACAAAAGGTGGTGTAACATATTTTTACTACGATGAGCTTGAGTTTATTTAGTGCTTATTGTCTAGATAGGACCTCATAAAGTACATAGTCAATTTTAATAGACTAAGGACATTTATGTAACTTTATGTTAAGAGCATTGGCATTGGTGTTATGAGCTATCAAGGGATCATACCACTCGCAACAAATTAACAATTTGCAAAGGGTTGTTAAGTACACCTCCCTTATTCATTCATATGCTACAATGTTATATGAATAAATGTGCTACATACAAACTTGCTAGTAGTGAACTTCCTAAATTGACCCATTATATGTATAAATGATATGTGAAAATGTATATTATGTTGATCATATCATACTCTTATATATAATCATGTTGATGCATCCAGGAGCATGCATGAGTTGTAGGGTGATAAATGATAATGTTAAAAAAACTAATTTAAAAGATATCTATGCAAATTTTTTTGAAGTGTCTATGTAATGAAAGGTGTGTGCAAAATAGGGCATAGGGATGAACGCACCCCACTAATGTTGAAAGATGAAACTGTTTACTATCTGTAGATTTAACAGGTTTCAAATAACAATGCATTCTGATTAGCTACACGATACACTATGTGAGCTCAATATTAATGTTAAAGTTCTAAAAAAATGAAAGACAAGGGCATACATATTTTGAAAAGCTTTATTTTAAATTAATGCACGTGCATAATATGCATGAGGTTTTCTTATTAAGCATTAGCTCATTCCATGTCCCCTATTTTTGGATAAAGAGCCATATGATTCGAGAAAACTACTTGTGGCGAGTTAGACTCGATACTCAAACATTTAAATATTGACTTTGTTTCAAAATGAAGTTAAAAATTAATTTGATTGCCTTATGTTTTTTGTTAACTGATGAGTTTTCTACAAATTCTTCCCCTGTTTGATGTCTATTAAAAAGAGTTTTTTTTTTCCTTGGGAAAATGAGTTTTGAAATTGTGATTTTTTGGAGAATGTGTAGTTAAGAAGTACGAAAAATTTTGGATTTACGTGCAAAATATTATATTGTGAGAATGTGTGATTGAAAATGAATTTTAGAAAAAAATGAGTTTTTGAAGAATAGCAGACAAATAGGAGCTCTATTTGTACATTAAAGCCATTAATGTTTATTATATTAAAGAAATATCTATCACTTTTCCGCATTTATGATTTTCAACGTGATTGAATGCTAGCATTTCCGAATCTACAGTTCTGGACTTGGGGCGTTACAAATAAATTCCTTATTCTCTAGTCTCCACCACAACACTCCGATATGGCAGCATATTATAGGCATTTACTAAACCAATAAAATAATAGCCAACTCATATTTCTATTGTTTATAATTTTCTATCAATCTGCCAAGTAGGTGATGGTTTTTTTATAGTACATCTCCTAGAAATTAATCTGAACTGGTTCAGTGAGACTTTTGAATTACACCTTAATCCATGTAATTCATTATATGACTAATGAGCTTGACACCTATGTAATTCAAAAATCTTGAATATCTCCCTTATTTGTATTCTTGATGCAAGCCTATACTGATACAGAATGCCAATAACCCTTGCTAACTTTTCACTATACCACAGATATGATGCAGTGCATTGCTAGTAACAACATGCCAACAAAAGCTACATAATTAACGATTTTGCTCTGATCCTACTGTAGCCCTCCCCCTCCTGGTCCATGTCACAAAAATTATGATTACAGTCACCTGCTTTGCATGAAAAGTAAATACATAGAGACCACATAATGCATCTAAATAAAAGAAATTGCAAATCCCAAGATAACGTGGAATGTATTTAGTTAACTTCATTTTGAGGGCTGACCTGTATTCCTGAAACAGTAAAATACGGTATTTCAAACTTCACGCGTATGGGAGCTTTCCTCTCGGGAGCTGATTCCTCAGATTTTATACTGGGAAGCCTAAACTCTGCTCTCAACATGTATTCCTAAACAAAGAAAGAAAAATATGCAATGACAAAAAAGTGTGATGTCCAACACCAATGGAAAATAATTGAAAACCTAAAGAAAATAAATGAAACTACAGAGAAGAGTAGACGTAAACACTTACCTTTCCACCTGGGAATGATTTTATTTTCCAGATTAAAGCATCATTTTCTGGTGCATAGGAAGCAGACCCCATTGATGTACGGATATTTGGATTGGTAGCATCTGATGGCACAGGCAACTCAATTTCGACATTGGTTGCTGTACTGAAATACCAAATGAATTCAGAAATGAATTCAGAAATGACTTTCAGCATTCATTTAATGTAGAGTAGTGATATGTAGCATCTGGGGTCCACTGCCACATAGACTAATGCTACATAGCATTATTCTAAAATATAACCCAGCAGATAGAAAATAAACTATACTGATCATTAGCTACTCATTCAGGCACACCAAAATGTATTCATAAACATACCTACGCTCCTTGAACTGGCTCCTGGCTTTTACCATAAATTCTATGCGGCTCCTAGAATGTGTTTCCACCTGAGCTTCAACCCATATCAGTGGCTTCGCCTGAAAGCATACAATTCTCTAACTCATTTCACTAAGAAAAAACCACTTCCCAATTCCAATTCCATCGTCCTCTTTCTGAAGTACATCTAGTTTCACAGAACTGCAGACGCTAAATTGATGCTGCATTTTTACAAATCTTGATATTATCTTTGTTTTTAATGAGAACTATTACTAGTTTAAATGACATTTTATTTTATCAGGGACACTCGAGGGAAATATTCAATTTTCATCATCCAAAAAATGAAGATGCTAAAAAACTTGGGACAAAGGAGCATGTAAATAAAATTTAATTCCCAAATCCACAAGTGAACCTGGGTGCTGAGCCTATAGGTCATGAGATCAAAAGATCCATCAGGAGGTATGAATGATATTGTCCTGTCATTCTCGAATCGGGCTAAACGCACACACCTAAACCAGGAAAAGGAAAAATTAGACATTAGCAAAGACATTGTATACCTATTCATCTAGAGAGAGAGGTGTTTTTTGAGACATGAGCAAACAAAGAAATATAAACAAAGACAAGCATGTACAGATATAAGATATTCTTTGCACTGGAAATTAACATTTGAATCAAATACTACAAAGTAACTCAAGTACAATCACAGTGCCTTCAAACTGAAAGTTACATTACATACTGATGAAACTTGATGTCATCCAAATCAATGGCTTTTCCCTTAGTGGTTCGACCTTGTGCCTCCAGCAATACTCTGTCATTCAGCCCAAGCTTACACTCAGGCATACCACTGCAAAAGATAGAACAATATCAAGTCAGATTTACAACTTGCTTCTATTATGATTGTTTGATATCAACAAGATATTAGCTGTGACAAAGATATATATGGTGAAAATTTGATGCATGTGGTGAAAAATTGAAAAATGGAATTTTTTTAGTGTAAACTTCCTTGGTCACAGTAAGTATTCCCAGGTTTCTGGTGTGCTAACTCAGTACACTAAGCCACTGTTTGACACACATTCTTTCAAAACTCATTTTCAGCCACACATTCTTCAATAACATAATATTTTGCATCACATCAATATCTTTTCCTTACTTTTTAATCACATATTTCCTATCATATCACTATTTAAAATACATTATTTCCTCAATAATATTCATCAAACTGATAGGCCCCAAGTTATTCATTCATGCTTGTTATGTCATATTCTAGAGTATTCCAATGTCAGTGAGTTGTTAAGGGTAGTTTGGGGGAATAAAGGGGAAAATAGTAGTATGAATATAATAATTCCAATGTCAGTTAGTTGTTAAGGGTAGTTTGGGGGAATAAAGGGGAAAATAGTGGTATAAATATAATAGGGGAGGGAGCAAATAGAGGATGCAAAATATTATGTAATTGGCTGAGCCAAGGGAGAGATCTAAGCCTCTCGAAAGCTTAGAACCTATCTTTCATTTTCATTGTAATTTTGTCATTAATTCAATATTAATTCTCAATTGTTATTTTCATATAATCAGGTTCCTATCACAAACACACGCTAAGAGATTCATTATTAGCTATCCAAAAGAATTTACAATTCAAATCATGATAAACTTTTAGTTTTTATCTTGATTGCGACACAAATCAGTCTACCCTGAACCAACACCACAAACGAGACAGTATGCACTTATTCAAACAACTTGCAAGACACAAGTATTTGAGATAATCAAGCAGGCTGCAAACATAAGCTTGAACGATTTTAATTGAGGAGCAAATGCTAAAAAGAAACCAATTAATTACCAAGTGAAATTACCATTCTGTATCTTCATATTAGAAATATATTTGTGAAACATAATGGCAATGGTTCATTTTTTCAGCATTGCAACCTCAGAGTAGGATTAATAATAATGCCACGTTGCAATCATGTGGTGGTAAATTTCAAGCAAAACACATCATAAATAAGTATCAAGGTTTTACATTAGAGAAAAATAATGATAGAAGAATATTTTTATGCCCAGCATAGGCAAATTACCTACAAAAATGAGGCAATTGAAAAACAAAGAAAAGCTTCCCAGTTCCAACTGCATTTCTGGTTCAAAATAAAACATTACGAGAAGCAATACTGGACAAACCTCAAGTACGTCCGCATCTTTAATGCCCCAACAACATCGGACCTAATTATTTGTCCATTGCTGTTGACTAGTATATTGACACTTTCCACAACATCAAGAAACACCTGAATAAATCATGAAGACTTATAAACCCAGTTCAAAAAAACAATATAAGGTCCACAAATAAAGTCATACTTCATTTTTCTTGTAACGTATCCCTTCACTACGCCAGGACACTGCATTTGTTACAGCCATTGGAGGCCTCTGTGAAACTTCCATTCTGTAAGCATCGGTCTTGATGAACTCGCTGAGAATCTTTGCTTCAGTATATTGTGGGTAGCCAAAGTCCATCATTTCATCAAGTAACTCGTACTGTCAGCAGCATAAACATCAGATGTAGCATACTTAATGCTAACTAGCATTTAAAAATTAGAAATAAATGCAAACAAATTCATGTACCACTACAACAAAATTATCTCTGAGCGATTCCTCTTCTAACTCTTCAAAATAATGTTTAAAGACCTGTCAGAAAATTATAACTAGCAACATTAAAATAGAAGTCGCATCAATAAATTCGTTAGATTGTAAATCAAATATATAAAGAGCAAAATCTCTAATTATCAATGGTGCTTACATCAACTAAGCGGTGTAGAAATAAAAGAAGGCTAGCAGCATTGCAATTCTGCCTTGATGCAGTCATGAGATACACATTGTTATGCTGTATAAACATATAAGTGACACCATTGTCATGAACAACAGGATCTTGAGTATCTGGATCACCCTATACCATTATGGGATGACAACATATTAGTTCCTCCGCTTCAACTCAAAGATGTGTCAAAAGTAGAAATAGATAGAGAATGTAACAAAAGTGTGTCATATTTTTAGAGATATTCAGTAAGACTGAGCTCAGAAGATGCAGAAATCATCCAGCTTTGATACTGCCTAATTTGAACTGAAAGTCAAGAGCTTTGTTATTCACCATATTCTTTCCTTCTCTAGAGATGTTTCTCGGTGGTACAACAGTTCTATGGAAAGATTTTGTTTGGAGAAAATATATAACCAAAATAATTGTAGATAAGGATTCATCTCATAAGAGATGTGAGGAAAAAAAATAAAAATAAAAAATAAAACTAACTATCAACCTACCACAACTCTGTTTTATTCGGTTTTGGAAGCAACTATATAGAAATGTGAACAAGGAGAAGTTGGCCAACAGTAACGAGACCTTAAATAGTTAACAGCTGTGCAATGGATCAACACAATGACTAGAAAATTATTTGTGTACGGACTCCAAATTTACTGGAAACAAAGCTCAGATTGTTATTTATATGACAAAATATATTATAGAATACAAATCATTTGAACTCTATTAAGTGTCATAACAGCATAATTGACAGTTCAATCACATGTAAATAATTCCTGATGCCATGTACACACAAATTTTATGCTTCATTAACTGATTTTATTCTGTGACAGAAAATACTAATGGAGAAGAAAGGTCGAAAGATTTAGTTTCTGATCAAGCTAACATTACCAATGATTATCTCCTAGGTACTAAATCTATAACCAACAGAAGAGGGTATTATCAATTATAGTTTGGGCTTCTATTCAGCTAAATTATACAGTCCAACTCTTTTTGGTAGAATTTCTCTATTTCCGGCAATTAACTTATCAAAAAAAAAAAAAGTCAGTGAATTGACATTAATCCAGCGGAAAATAGGAAAACGCCGGATCAAGCTAAAATTTTGCATACAAATCCCATTTGCCTGACTACAAATAAAATAAAAACAATCACAGAATGTAAGTTCCCAATTCATTCAGTTTCAATTAAACTGTCCAACTCAATTTTCTAAAATTTCACCCCATTCCATAAAGAAAAGAGGGTCTTATCAATTTAAACAGTCAAACTCCATTTCGGGCAGAATATCTCAATTTCCAGCAATTAACTTGTCAAACAAAAAGTTAGTTTAATGGCATTAATCTGGCAAGAACTCCAGAAATTACAGATCAAGCTAAAATTTTGCATACTAATCCCATATGCTTCACTAAAAAAAGCCCTTAGAAGTTCACACTTCCAACAAAACCGTTCAACTCACTTAATCTTCTAAAATCTCATCCCAACCGGAAAAATTCAATCACAGAAAAAAAATCATTAGCACACATGAACAAACCTCTTTTTCAATCAGCTTGGTGAAGAAGCGTTCGGCTTGAACAGCTGAAACATCCCCACGGTAGTCTCGCCACACCAGAACCCTACCCTTTATGTCAAGTAGGAACAGCGCCGACGCTGCTCCCGTCATTTTCGTTCTTCGCCTTTATATTATTTCTGCAATTTCAATTTCTCGATTAAACAGATCGGAGATCGGGGCAAAAGATTGATGAGATCTGGTGACAGTGATTTTAGGCAATTTAGAGAGTACTTAAGGGGCGAAATTCCGATAAAGCAGCTCTCTGAATCATCTTTGTTACAGTACTAAGATTATACAAACTGTGAAACTGTTGTTTCTTATGTAGGATGATGAAAATCGTACTGTTCTTTGTGCTTTCTTTAGCTAAGTGAATGTTGGCCTCATTGGAGATCACCAAACTTATAAGTGTATTACATGTTAATCACTTAACTTTAAACTAGTTCATTTTGGTCACTAGACTTACACTTCCAAAGTTTCCATTTCGTCTGTCGTTGTCTAACATTTGTTTTGACCATAGGTGTGTTTGAGCCACATTATTTTGGAAAAATGTATTTTGAAATAGTAGATTGATGGGGAATGTGTGGTTGAAAAAGAAGGAAAAGTTATTGATTTGATGGAAAATATTATTTTATTGAAAAATGTGTGGTTGAAAATGAGTAGAAGAATGAAAATGAAAATTTTAATGTGTAACAAACGCTAAACCTGTATATTGAATGACTCCAAGTAAAATTTCCCCTTAAGTTTAGTTACAATAGAATTTAAAATAAATAGATTTTTCAAATAACCAAGTTAAAATAAGTTCTTCGTCATTGACAACTTAAAATAATTAACTTGATTTTAATTGGCAATCAATTTTATTTTTCTTTTTGTCACTGGCTTGATGTGCTGCTATTGACAATCGCTATCAAAGATGGCGGCGACCATGTGGTAGAGATCTAGAGCCCAAAGTGAGCATGTATTGTCTAGAATATTTCAGTTGATAGATGAAGTCATAAATGCATACAAGTTCAAATATTTTTCTCCCAGTTCAAATTTACGAAGCAAATTATAATATTGCATTCTACAATAATTCTCAACATTACACACCTAAAGAAAAAAGAACCATATTTGTATATTACATTAGAAAATCATGATTCAGCATGACTTGGTTGCACTCTTGTAATTAATAAAGTGCTTGTGATAATGCAACGAAATCTGAATCTACTTTTCACCGCGGATCAAATAATCCACTGAAAACTTGGCTGCTTCCTCCGAGTGTTGCTTCCCACTCGGTTGATGACATTCTTATTCGTGTTAGTACCACTACTACCTCGCGCATTTCTGGCCTGTCGATTGCCTCTTCACTTAGGCACCAGTGTGCGATTTCTGCCATCTGCAAGGATGAAACACGGAACTGAGGATTTATTTGATGATGTAAATTAGACAGTACTGGACAGTAACAAATAAGAAAGATGTTATAACTCTTTTCATTGTACTGTCCTATTTTTCCAGACATGCACTATGGGTATTTTAAAGATTGAGTGAGGGCTGCAGAAAATCATTCTAACCCTGTATACATCTTGTGGAGGATAGCTGCCTTTGAGATTTCTATCGATAATGGATTCAAGAGCAGATACCGGATCTTCTTCATCAAATATATTGTTTACCTGACCAAATGATGAAGTGAATCTCCAATGCAAATGAAATTAATATACCTTCTATATAACTTAATACACATACGAAACATTTCTTCATTTATGATTGTCAGTTAATAAGTTCATGTTGTATTTCAAGCCAAAGAACATTTTATTTAATTTAGTCTGACAAAATCCATTTCTTAAATGCTAATTTGGTTTACTTACAACTGTGATGAGTGATTTCATCTTAGATGGTTCCTGGTTGATGCGAATGAGTGCTCGTTGGCCGGTTATAAGCTCTGCAAGAACTACTCCAAATGCGAAAACATCAGTTTTAGTAGTCACCTGCAGCTCTTTCACAGATCTGCGGAATAAGAAGAATGAAATAACATTTAGTTCGATTTGGTAAACAACTAAGAGAGTTTCATTCTGAACTAATTTTGTATAGATAAATGCTTACTCAGGAGGAAGATATCCCGGAGTTCCCACCAATCTTGTTGTTATTAACTCATCTCCACTGGTTCTATCAACAAGCTTAGCCAGACCAAAATCTGCAACCTGTGGAAATTGATATTCAAGATCAAGGATTCAAAATTAACATTACTGGGATGTTGATTGAATTTCGTGCAGGTACCTTTGCTCTGAGGCCTTCGTTAAGCAGGATGTTACTCGTTTTTATATCACGATGCACGTATTGAGATTTTGTGTGGTCATGGATATATTCAATACCCCTTGCAGCATCAAGTGCGATCTGTGCTCTTGCATTCCAAGACAGAGGCTGGTGACCTATTTTATGACCTTTTGTAAGAACTTTCTCCTGATTTATAGTTTCAGATTATAAAAAACTTATTCTAGGAATGCGATAAATTATGATATTGATTGCTCGAGCGAGTGGATGGTTCACTCTCCTTTGTACGTCCAAACTTCAGTTCTAACCTTTAAGCATTGCTCATTGCTACAATCTTCTTGCAAACCTGTAATTTCTTGAATTCCATTCTTCTATTAAAATAAAATAAAAAAAGAATAAGCACCATCCATTTGAATACCTTTCAATAATGGATTGTGGAGATGATCACTGAGAGAACCATTCAGGATATACTCATAAACCAGGTAGAGGTCATCGTCTCCACTGGCGTAACCCAACAGCTCCACCTATATTGTGGGCTCGACCCGATAAATTATTGAGCCTCTATCACAATTTAGGGGAAAAAGTTCAGTTCATGGAAATAATTTTCTTACCACGTTGATGTGATGTATCTTGCACAACACTTTTAGCTCTGCCATAAACTCCTTGGACTTATTGGATCTCATCTTCTTGATGGCAACTTCCTGATGTCACAGAAATGGCTACAAATTTAATTTTCAAATATTTGGATAAATTCAACTCAAGAGAAATTATAATTGAATATCAAAGGAACAAATAGAATACCTTCTCTCCTAGTTCCCCAAAATATACACTTCCATACCCCCCCTGTCCGATTTTTCGTGTTTCGTCAAAATTACTTGTAGCCTCTGCAATCTCCTCAACACTGTACACTGTTGCTCTTTCTGATTCAAAACCTCGGATATCTGTATTGTAAAATAAGCTCCAACTAAGTTAGTGTGTATCCCTTCGCTCAATTTAACTGTGTCGATCAATTATAAATACTGGTCTAGTGACTAAGAGTAATTCGTAATACTAAGAATTGCTTTATATCATCTGACCTTCCATATTTTCTTTGTTAGTGTACTGTTTCTGATAAGATTGAGTCTTGCTAGTGCTTAAGGTCTTTGATATAGCTTTTGGATCTTCTTCGATATATTGTTGGCAACTTTTTCTCCTGATAAGTATTATGGCCAAAGTGAACATGGTAAGCAGGGTCACTGCAGCTAATACGCCGATTATTATTATCCACCCCTGTCCCTTGTTTGACGCTGCGAATTGGATATATTACTGAATTAGAGTAGATGAAAACACGAGATCTCAATTCGTAAAAGTTCAAAAAATATAATCATTTATGAGTGCCTCATTCTTGTGTTCTATGCTACTGGTGTGTTTGAGGCTATATTATCAAAATATATTTTGCAGCAAATTTTGTGGAACGAAGGAAAATTATTATAACCTATCATTATCTTATTGTTGAAAAACTATCAAGATTTTGTTGAGCCGCCTCATCTAAAAGTTCAAAATTTTAAGATGAAATGGTTCGGAGCATACACCACCTATTTATTAGAATGAGGCAGTTAAAGCATCAACCACGGGAAGTGTAAAATAGAACATATTAGCTACATCACAGATGGGAAGAAACTTCAGAAAATCCCAATAAAAAAAGAACAGAAAATTCAAGATTAGATTGTTGAAAGAAGGGATCATAGAGATTTTGCCATAGAAATTGCTGCAGCAATTCCTTGAATTTGAAAATTTTGATTTTCAGTGAGATCTTTGTCACCTTTCTTTGGTGGAGGAATTCCATTCTTTTCCATTGGCACGTATAAGAGCCATCCAATATCTATATACGATGGATTCGGAGCCAAATACGGGTTCAACTTCTCTATCTCTTCACCTTGAGAAGAAAGTAGAACTGCAATACTCGATACAGTATCACGTGCCTGAACGGTATACGTTACCACAACTTGAGAGTCTTTTTCTACACAACCACATAAAAGATGTATTTTTAGGTCTACTCCAGCAGTCAAGTTTGTATCTTCAGCTGCAACCTGCCAGACTTGCCCACTGAATATCTGATTTGAAATGTCATAGAAAGAATCATTTGGTTTTATTCTGTATATTGTATCGTAGAAGTATCCAATAGTGCCACCAACATTCTTGCAAGAACAGTTGACTGGTATGAGGTAGTCATATCTGCCAGCATAAGGTATTTGTTTGATTTCTGATATAGAAACAGAATACAAGGATGCAATCTCGTCTTTCTCAAGTCCGTTGTGCTGATAGAGAAGAGCTTTACATGATGATGGGGTTTTGGAAGAGCAATTAAAAGGATTGATTTGAGTTGAATTAGATCTTGTAAACAGGATTGAAAGACGAAGGAGACAGAAAAGAAGAATGAGATTCAGAGAATCCATAAAGCCTTGGCTTGTAAACAGCCTTGTAATGAAAATAAAACACAATAAGGAGTGATAAAAATTTCCTATGATAGCTTCCATTTGTCATTACATGTTTGTTAGTTTATTCCCATGAAATATATTTAGGATTTCAGTTAATTAATGAAATAGTTTAGTATCTAACAAAGTCCTCTCTCCAATAATAACACTTGGGGAATTTTTTCTTTAATAAATTTTGGCGATGTTCACAACAAACCTCGTTAAGGAAACATATTTATGGACAAAAAACCAGGCTCATACCAAAGAAAATCCAGGCAACTTCTACTGTATTCATTATCCAATTATGGGTAGAGATGAGTTCAATGTTCTTACAACAAAACCTTTGCTATGATTTGTCGCAAGCTTTAGTATTTTGACTTTACCAAGGTTACAATTTCTTGATTCAACTTGGAATAAACAGCAGTGTTATAGGTCTGCACAAGAGTTTTTGAGGTACAACTTTGTCATGTAGGCTAAACACACGACAACAAGTGGAGGTGGTGCCGGTAGAAGATATACGACTTTGGTGGTTAAGCTATGTTTTACGTACACCTAAAGAGAATTCTGTTTATAAGAGTAATGCGATCTTAGTAGAAAAGGTTACAAGAGGGAGACGTAAATCAAAGCAGACATTACTTATTGTAATAATTCTAAGTAGATTTAGTTGACATAAAGGATTCATGTGACCAACCGAAGTTATTGAGAACGGAGCTCAACTAGTCGTCTTTATAACTTTGTCATTTAGGCTTAATAATTAATATTATTTGATATAATGTGGACAATGCAACCATTGCAGGAGTCCTCATCAAGAAATAGTAATACAACTTACTAAAAAGGCTATGAAAAATTGATCAAGTCTCTGTTTGGTGATATTTTATAAAACTCATTTTTTACACACTCATTTTCAATAACACATTCTCTCAATAAAATAATTTTGCACGTGAATTCATAATTTTCCCTACTTTTTAACTACACATTCTCCAAAACAATCACTTTTCACAAAATCTATTCTCAAAAAATCTTGCTCTAAATAATTTCTTTTAATTGGCCGGCCGAGAAAATTATGAAACATGTCAATTTGCTGTGATTCTTAATGACCTGTCTATTCACTGTTTTTGTCATTTACCTTTTGTGGTTTTGTTCTTAGTCCGGCTAGGAGCTTCACTTTTATCATATACATTTTGAGGGTGTTTGGTGGGGATTACAATTAGATTTTTTCATAGATTGTGATAAAAAAATTTGAAATGTGTGGTTGAAAAGTTGTGGGACCCATGAAAGATGTGGTTATTGTTTGACTTTGACTTGAATTAAAATTAGATTTTAATTCGTACCAAACAGAGGCTTTATATGTCTAAAGAATGCCTTTTTGTTTTTCTTGAGAGAATAACCCAAGAGCATCTTTCGAGTACTTATAAGTGATTATAAGTTGTGAATTTTATAGAATGTGTGAATAATAAGTAAGTCGTAGTTGTAGATCTTACAAAATATTTGGATAAAAATATATTTGCCATACATGCATGAAAAAACACCAAGTGCAACAGCCACAAAATTCAAAAGCCAATTCCATTGCTTAAATACGATTTTCCAACCATACAATTTAAAAAATTTCTAGTGTCATCCATTTTGTTCAGCCCAAAAAGTAGGCTAAAATCCCTTCCAGCCTTTCATTCAACCTTTTTGCATAGAGCCCCCTCCCTCTGCAAAAATGCATGTCTCACTCAAAAAAATTATTGCAAAAACATGGCAAGCAGAGGAAGGATCCATCTTTCAATAATATTCCCTTTATTAGCAATCCTTCCTCTGCTTGCCTCGGCATTCCCCGGATTCTTCCAGGGCAAAAATCTCGATTCTCCTTTTCAAAATGATGGTGTAAAAACCTTCTTTGGAACTCCAATATTCGGGGGCAGGGATGAAAACGGAGAGGCTTCTCTTCCATCAAATGAAGATGGAGAACCAACGAAGCCCTTTAAGTATGAATCTGGGACAAAGCAGGCAGAAACTCGTGTAGAGGGAACCACGAAGGGTGGATTGAAGGAAGGATTCTATCAGCAGACTTGCCCCCAAGCTGAGCTGATCGTGAATGACGTTATGAACAAGGCTTTCAAGAATGATTCGGGCCTGGCTGCTGCTCTTGTTCGCCTATTTTTCCATGATTGTTTTGTCACGGTAAGTCTTTCGTGTCTACACTGTTCTGACTTATTACACGTCTCACAAACTGTATCCGGTGTGTGAGAAAAAAGTACAAGAAATCATATTTCTCATCGAATCTTTTTTACTTCTATGACGCGTTTGGTAGAGCAGACTAAACAACATTGACAATACTAGAAGAAAAAGAAGTTTAAATCCTGCCTATTATATTGTGCAATCTATCTAATGCTATAAAACATGCATGCAGGGTTGTGATGCTTCAATCCTCTTGGACAAAACACCAAGTGGTGAGGAAGTCGAGAAGGCATCGGGTGCCAACGGCATGTTCATACGAGGGTTCGAAGCTATCGACGAAATTAAAAGGAAGCTCGAGTACAAATGCCCTGGCGTCGTTTCTTGTGCTGACATACTAGCATTCGCAAACCGCGAATCTTTAGTATTCTCAGGCCTCCCGACCTACAATGTGGCTGCAGGTCGCCGTGACAGCCTAACTTCTCTTGCCAAAAACGTCATGAACAACGTCCCGCTCCCTGAACAAAGTACTCAGCAATTGACAGCACTTTTCAACAGAAAAGGCCTAACAATGGAAGAAATGGTGGTTCTGGCAGGTGCACATTCCATTGGCATTGCACATTGTGCCAATATTATCGACAGATTTTGGGATCAAAAGAAACGAAAAGACATCGAGCCTGGTTATCACGGGACAGTTGGGTTTTCTTGCGGGAATAACCCGAACCAAATATTTCCATTCGATACGACCACACAATACAAAATGGATTCAAATTTCTACAAGCAATTGTTGAAGAAGAGAGCCTTGCTTGAATCAGATCAAAATATGGCCCTTGATCCTCGAACTAGCAGTATAATGAAAACATTGGCTGATGATCAGGAGGGATGGTTTGGTAAATTCATTAAAACCATCATTAAATTAGGAGAAGTTGAGGTTCTTACAGGGGATCAAGGAGAAATCAGAAAACAATGTCGGGCTTTCAATCAGAACACACGTGGCATTTTTGGATAGGGTTATCTTTTTTTCTTTTTCTCCTCTTTTATTCATGTTTTGTTCTCTTTTGTTCATTAATTTGTAAACATTTTCATTCAAGGAGAACAATTTGTAAGGGGGAAAATTTACTATTCATACCCTGAATAAAACATTGAATACGCTTTAAGTTACTTATTTTG